>UZAF01016869.1:0-61907 GCA_900617895.1 Haemonchus placei
TACATTTGCACTTAGTCAAGCTCTCCTCACACCTAGGAGCGATGTGGCCTTAATGAGGTGCAAAGCCTTCATGGTAATTGTGCTGCCTGCACATCGTTACTAATCGCGTTGAAATCTGTTGACCAGTAAGAATGATGAGGGCAAATAAATAGAGTTTCTATAGAGTGTGAATAAATAGAATCTAAAATTTATGCATAAAAAACTCATGTTTTTCTCGTTACGAATCTGGACACAACTTTACGAAACTCTTGATTTTCAGGCTGTTGAAGTTGATTTAAAGGCACAGTTCACAATAATTTTGGATAATCCAGATTATGTTAAAAAATGGAAGAAAGATCGAAAATAGAGAGTGAAGTGATGAAAGTGAAGAAACTGCGTTAATCGATGATTCCGAAGTGAAAAAAAGGCCTGGAAAAAACGTTAAGAAGGGGGCTGGATGAGAATGAGATCAGAAAAATGAAGAAGAATGGGGCGTACGGGCGAGCTATACAACGTGTCTCACTGCGCACGTGGCGTACGTGTTGGTCCTGGCGCGAATAACAGACTACGGTAGGCAAAAATTCTTTCACTTATAAGCATAAGTAAACAAAAAAAACCCTAGTAACAAAAACAAAAAAGCAAACAAACAAAAACCAGAACAGTGGACAAAACCCCTCAAGGCGCGAGGTCAACGCTAGGGTAGAAAACGGTGAAATCATCGAAATTTGATGCGCCTCTCATCAGTTTTGAAGGAACTCGGTCGAAGTAAAACAACAATCAAACCATTACTGTCCAAATCATTCAAAGAATTGAATGGACTGTGCAATGTTCCAAAACCAGATGATATGATATCGAGTTTTTTGACTACCAAAATGATATCATACAAATTTACCAACATTTTACCAACTGAATGAACACTCGATGTGAGGGATGCAAAAATAGCCGAACTGATGACAAAACTACGTGAGGAAGTTGAGGGGGAGGAGTAAGGGGGGCTCCTGGGTTGTGAAGCCTGAAAGCTCCTCCGGTGGTCCTGGTCACCACCATGACCAGTCAGGCCCTTGCTTTGGCCCTGGTGCAATATGGAGACAATCTAGAGGTGGCAGCATAAAATGCAAGAACTGCTTAGCCTCGGGAATCCGAACCATCAACCCAGCTTAGCCGTTCCAACTGGAAGTCGACATCGCTATCCACCACACCATCCGTCGCTGCCAGCATATCAACCGTGGAGAGCACACATGAAACTTCCCCGCTTTTTTCAACATGTTCCAACATGTGGCCCCCTTTTTTGGCTACCGTTCACGTTATTTTCATTGCGTAGTCCACTGCCGCCTTCTACTGTGCGGACAGTCGACGCTATGAATGAAACAAAAGACGCTTAGTGGGTTAAAACGGCAATTTCTGATAAAATCGTTTTTACTCTTTTTTTGGCACTCAGAAGGCCATTTAGCTGAAGTGCACCATAGTTCTATACTAAGTGATCATGCCCCTATACCATAGTTCTATACTCAAAAGGGAAGGATATTAGGTCGCAGTGGCCATTCAAAATGAGATGTATACCGACGTAAGTTCTTCTAAACGGTGATTTCAAATCTGGGTTCCATATCGAAACAATTCTGGGAACAAAGTTATGGGCCCCCTCTCCCCCGGGTGTCATGCCGCTCTTCTGCTTTTATATGCGACCCAAGCAGTAGCAGAATGTGCACAGATGGCCGAGTTGGGAGGACGATGGACTGGTAGGCGCGACACGGAGGTTCGTATCCTTGATGCATCTGCTCGTTTTGCTTTTTTATAAAAAGTGCTCTAAATGCTTGCAAAACATATTTACGCATCATATAGACTATCTACAACCCTCCTTCATATTAACCTTATACGCAGAACGAATACGGGGGCAAAGTGCAGCAGGGAAGAGATGCGAAAGCTTTGCTAAAAATATTAGTGCAAAATTTTGGCAAGAGATTTTGAGCAGTTTTGCATTAATATTTTGAGCAAGATCTGGAGAAACTCACGATCAAAACATTTAATCGATCAAAATGCTCCCAACGTATTATTAGCAATATGTTCTGCCCTAAAGTGGTCGTCTTCCATTAGTTGAAGGAATTTGGCTCCTGCGACATAACTCAAACACCATCCAAGAAGGAACAGAAGGTAATAGAGGGTTTCTCATCTATACTTCGCGATGCTATGTACGGCAATCTCGTCATTGACTGTGAGGAAGACGAGGCCGTGGAAGAAGATCATAATGATCCTCCCTGGTCTCCTGATGAGAGCGACGACGATGACGGACCCAGTACATCCAGAGAGGGAACTTTTTACCTTTTCGGAGATGCGGAGGTATCGAAAGAGAAGGTAACCTTCAACTTAAGTATTTTATCCATGATCTCCAATTTTATGGTGCAGGTGGATGAGACCATAGCCTTCTATCGCTCAAGTACTAAAAAAGCCGCACACTTTCATGCATGAAGAGCAGGTTCCGTTTCATCACGACGGAATACCACCTGAGGAAGTTAAGAGAAATTGAGCGAGGCCGTAAGCTTTCAGATAAGTCTTTTTCGACCACATATGATGNATATCCACCGCATGGCGCTCAAAATTAACAAGGAAGGCTCTATAGTGAAGAACTTCAAGGCCAGCCATAGGTGGATCTAGGGCTTCAAGTCGAGCTGTGGTATTCTGTCTCCATATCACCACGTTCACCTCAAGGAAAGGGTTTCTAGACAAAGACCGCATTCCTCGTGAGGCTCAAGCATTTGTTTTGGAGGTGAAAAAGGTGAATTTTCTCATGACATACATAACTCATGCGCGCAGTCGCTGACAGCCTGACAGTTGTTGATGGCCTTACAGCTACATTGATGAGCTTGTAAAGTCTAGAAATGGAGAATCGGCGGTTGGATACAATATGCAACGCTGATCAAAGCGGTTTCGTGAAGGAGTTACATTCGGCCAGAACCCTAGCTGTAAGGGGTCAGAAGAAGGTGGAAGGAGTTGTACAGTCTGTTTCGGCAGCATCTCATTCTTTCACTGTTATGCCAACCCTATTTGCCGATGGTCATTTAGCAAAAAACTTTATGTTATAATGCAGGTTGGTGTTTTCGAGAAAATATGTTGAAACGGTTGCTCTAACAGGAACTTGATGGACGTTTTCCGGCTGAAGGTTGTTTCCGCGCTTCGAACTTGGAGATCAGGGCAGGTACCACCCACATGATGAGCAAAGAACTTATGCTGGATTGGGTTAGATCATGCGTTGGATCGACGGACTTGCCTTCAACCCTACTGATCGTCGACTCATGGAGCTCGTTCAGAGACCATGAAGCGATTCAGGGTGCTTTACCAACTGGCAAGGAGGTGAAAGTGCTCAACATTCCACCTGCGGCAACCTCCCAAATTCAGCCTCTCGATGTATATTTTTTTACCATTCAAAGCTATGTATAAGCATATTGTCTGTCTCGTGATTGCTCATGATCTGGACTTCCAGGTTAGCAATCGCAACTCCATAATTCGCCTTATCTCACTGGTATACTTCTTGTTTAGCGCACCTGGGCTCAAAAAGTTCCTTTCTCATTCATGGTATGCAGCAGGGTACCTGGATAGAGACCCAGGAAAATTTGAAACTCCTGTTCAATATTGTTTCTCATCTCAAAAGACTTGTTAGCTCGCATTGCTAGAGGGACAGGTCTAGCTTACAACTTAATGGGTGGGTGAACCCCTGTGTCTACATCCATTTCGACTTCGCTAGTGGCCGAAATTTCCTGGTCACACACCGCAAATGCTTCCCGTTTCTCTTCCAGCAGTATACGGATATCTTCGGGGATTTCTTTGCAAGACCTGTTTTGAGAAATTTGCTCTGACAATTCCTGTATTCATTGGTTCACTTCTTTCGTTTATTACCGGAATCGCACATCCACAGTTCTCCATTTTAAACACCCCTGACGCCAGTGCATTCGAAATTGGCCATATAATGCGTTCAACAGAACTTTCGTCAAAATCACAACGTGCTTGTACCAAGGCCGAGCTGTATGTCGGTATGTAGCTCCTTCTTGCAACGGTGACTTTCCCGCTATGACTTGACCTTTGTATGGGGAATAAGGGTGCTTTAGACAGGTAGATCTCAATCCCCAAGTTTCTCAGTGCGTTTGTTCGAGCAGCACCTCATGACCTTTCTCCCTCGATATGTAGAAGGCAACTTCATATTAAGATCCGTCTTCAATTTTTACCGCTGTTGAAACTCCACCAAGGAATTGCATATCGTTGTTGGAGGCGTCATACACCAGGTCAAGTGTTTCCCGATCGATTACCGTGACGTCAAAGCCATTATTTTGACCCCTAGCCAAGAGTCCCATTGGAACAATGCTTACCATCGATCCTGTGTCGATCGGCGCCCGAACTCTTCCATTCAACATACTCATCCATGCTGTCGACTTGAGTTATAGTGGAGCCTTTTTCTACCACCATTCCCATCACCCTTGCTTGACGCACTAGATCCGAAATCCGTACCCCTCTCTTGTTGTCCGTCGCTTTTGCTCTATTTTCAACTAGATTACTTACCACGGGTCTTCCTAGCGGGCAGTTCCGCGCAATATGCCTGTCTTTCGAGCAGTTGAGGCATTTGCGGGTCCCAACATCTTCCTTCTTTTTGTCGGCGTACCCTATCTGGTGTAATACAGCTTTGGGCGGTCTGAACCGATAACTTTCCCGATGGCTCTTGTACGCCTGCACCCTCTTTTTCCACTCAGTACCTATCACCACGCTCTTTCGGTCCGCCCGTACACTGCTTGCTTGCTCTGATCGCTACTCGGGTCTGAGCTATGTAGCAGACTCAACAATTGCACGTGTTTCGGCCAATCTCTCAGGTTATCCAACAGTATTTGCGCGTACTCCAACGACCTTTCTGTTATACCACAATTAGGATTAGCTTTACGAGCCAGTTTCTCCAACACTACCAGAATTCCGAAGTTGACTGATTTGGCCTAAAATTCAAGCTCCGCAGCTCAGTTCACGCTCTCATTCTAGCGGCTGTTGATTCATTTGAAAGCAGCCTATCCAGCTCTCTCACTACCGCTTCGAACCATTTTTCTACCTGCTCTTGGGGTATTGCCAAGAATACATTTTTAGCCTTTTCGTCCAAGTGATCATCTGCCCATATTTCCAATAGTGTCTTATCACTGTATCCCAACAGCCCATATTTCCTTCAGAATCTTCGTAAAAATTCTTTAAAATTTTCCCCTGGTTTTCCTCGAAACACACCGGGGTTGACACAACTACCCGCCACTGAAAATTTGAGAAAGCTATCCGTGTAATTCGTACCTGTTGCGGTTTGCTCCGCCACTGTTTCCCGTTGATCCAAATGCGGTTTCAAGTGTTCAGATCACCTTTGATCTTTGGACCTAGGCTCCTTATTGATTCATTGGTTCTCCGAATCTCTCCCCTCAGTACGGTCACTAATTCCTTTCCTATGTAACTCACCTCAGAGCCTTGGAGGTTTTCCTTTTCCTGATCCTTCTGTCTGGCTCTTTCCTGACCTCGCACAGCAGCTTCGGCTGCATATCTGCAATCATCCATTTTTTCCTTCTATTGACTGGACTATTTCCTTAAACGACACGCCTTTCTCGCTATTCGGCGATTTCACGATTGGCACGCCTTTCTCACTATTCGGCGCTTTCACGATCAGAAGAGGGTGAGCACGGCGTTCACTTCAGACGTTTGTGTGGAATGACTTGGACGCCATGTAGTGTATGGAACCCGTTTCTTTCCACTTATGTCCAGAGTGAACATCGCGAATAAGAGACTTTATTGCGGGAGAACAGTAGAACAGTAAATACGAACACAATAAAAATAATTGTCGAAAGAGCGAGGCGACCGGCGACGGGGGTCTGGGGGTCTGGTGAAGGCGAGAGGGCGACCTCCCAAGAGGCAACACCTTGTTTTTATAGTGATTTCCTGGAACTCCTGATCTCCGGCGGCAAACCCTTGCGGTCCTTCGTGTGTGATCTTGTGATCCACATCTTCCCCACTCGGGGAGCCGGCGCTCTCGTCGGCGCAACTCCGAGTGGATTCAGCTCTAGCAGTTTTGCTTCCTTAAGGCAGTTCATGATGCACTCGTATAATGCTTTTGTGCTTCCCACGCCTAAATTTTTTTCTGTAGAAGTTCAAGCACCCTTCCGGTGTGCCAGCCTCAATAAGTACTTTGCCACCCTCAATTTTGTGGCTCGCCGTTGTCAAGAATTTTGATGGTCCAGCTTTCTTTTGTAGTGCGCCCTCGATCATTTGCCACAATTCCGTAATTTGTCTCCAAGTAGCTTGATTTGACTCCATCAGAGGAGGAAATACGGACACTATGCGCCCTCCTTCTTCGAGTTGGTGATGACGTCCGCGGAGAGTTTCACATATTTGCGCATCCATGAAGTGCGTGTCCAGTGGCTAAACGATTATCCAAGTCGAACATGTCTTTAGTTTATCTAGGACGTCCCTCAGTTTTCCGAATGACGTAGCGACCTTTGCTACAATTCCACGACGTGAGCCGTCCCGTTCCAGTAACAGGGCATTTTCTAGCGCCGCAAACGCGGTCGGACCTTGCTTTTTTGACCGCCGGCGACGAGGGTCTGCGGGTTCGGCGAAGACGAGAGGGCGACCTCTCAAGAGGCAACGCCTGCTTTTTATAGTGCACTCCTGGCCCTCCTGATCTCCGACGGGAAACCCTCGCGGTCCCTCGCGTGTGATCTTGTGATCCACAATCCTGCTAATAATGCTACTATTGAAGCTGCCGCCGCGATGAAGATTTCCTTGTACCAATTACTAAGAATTTCGAAAATGTGTTTGTAGTCTGTAAGAGTAAGTCACTGCACAAGCTGCTTTCTCCATTGAATATTTTCATCGCTGGACCTAGATTGTGCTCACTGCGGTACTCCTGTTATTTCGAAACTTCCTCGTGGTACCACATGAAACTTTGCATATTCTTTTGAACTTAGCATCCATGTGATAAGATCCGAGAAAAGACCCGATTCCATCTTTGTGGCGCAAAATTGTGAAAAAATCCACATTCCACAGTGGCCATTGTTCCATCTCCTGTTGTGATTCATACAACTAACTTTTGCTGCTGCTCCACGGAAGCACTCGTAACAGTTGTAACAGTAGTGATCGGCATTTGTAATAGGCGTCCGAAATTATTGTTTCACCTTCGTCAATTTGGTCGTTCAGTTGAACGATCAGTTCTGCAGTGACGAATGATGGTATGGTAGTGAAGAGATGAACCGTTTGAATCGCTCTCCTTTAGTATGTTGCAGAGGCGCACTATGGGTGCACGATTTCTTCACTGAATATACTTGCAATATCAGGGTCGCAGCAAGGCAATTGATTTTGCTCTTGGCCCGCTAGCGAACGCAGTTATAGAGAAGTTTTCTTACTGCTTCCAGGGATCCACATATTGAGCTGGGCTTAATGTCTCGGGTCCACATGGCTACATCCTTTCTATCGTAGACGAATAAGGACGACAATACTGGATGTGGTGGATTTAGGTCGACATAAATGTGACCCGCATTTTTTCGAAACTAGAAGGTATCGTTGGTATCAGTGAGACGGACGTTTTTTTCATGCTTCGTAGGGTGGTGACGAAATTTGGAACTTATCATTTACTTCTTAATGTTGACCGTCGAACAATTCGAGTATTTGCTTTTCGAGAGGTACATCGAATACGCGATGAAACAACACTGCTTAAAGGCACGGTCCACGATAAAAAAAAGGTTACTGATTTTTCCTTTAGAATCACTCAATGCCCCCATGGGTGATAGAGGGTACCCTCTCGCTCCCACAGTGTCGGCGCTTAGGGCACAGTGGAAGCCCCTGTGCTGCCGTAATTGGGAGACGGGAGTAGGAACGATTTTGGGTAATCGATTCGCCGCACGCGGCTGTCGCGTACCATTCGTTCGCCGTTATTACAGCTCTAGCCTTCTTCATACAGCTCAATCGATATGCGATCATTGTTTTAGGCATGATTCTACTATTGGTTTATATGTTTTTGTATTTCTTATCTGCTGCTGCATCCTGCTACATTCCTTCACGCGCGGCGTTCCTCTCGCCTTGACGCGACAATTTCGTTCCTACTGCACCACACTCGCCGTAATTGGCTTTTACGCCCCTCGATCGATTTCTTGTTATACGGGAGTCGAGACAATACAGATTGCAACTATTCGTTCTAAGGCCCACATACAATCAGCTGATCGCCGAATGATGAGGCGATGTTTTTCTCCCATTCTTCTTTCCTATGCAATTCTTTTTGCTGCCGCGATCCCTTATTTAATTTCCTACTTCTAAAGGCTGAGAAAGGTGAGCTACTTTTGCTGTTACTAGGGTTTTTTTTGTTTACTTATGCTTATAAGTGAATGAATTTTTGCTTATCATAGAGTGTTATTCGCACCAGGATCCCAGTGCGACACATTGTATAGCTCGTCCGAACGCCCCACTCTTCTTCATTTTTCTGGCCTTATTCTCGTCCAGCCCCCTTTTTAACGGTTTTTCGAAGCTTTTTTTCACTTTGGAAACACCGATTCACGCAGTTTCTTCACCTTCATCGCTATTTTCGATCTTGTCTTCCAATTTTCATGATAATCTTTATATTCAACTTATCGTGAACTGTGCCTTTAAATAAAAGCATGAACAATCTGGGTCTCCGCACTGGGTATGTGTACGAACGTACGTCCGAGGATGCGCGCGGCAAATTGCGCGGCTAAGTTCGTAACTATTTGAACGACTTGAGCGCCTATCATTGGAGCTCAAATTTGAAATAGAGTAGATTGGGAGAATCATCTGACTAAACTACACTACTTCGAGTTTGTGCCCCGAAAATCGGCGCCGCAGTCGTACAAATCGTCATGAACTTCGCCGCGCAATTTGCCGCGCGCATCCTCGTACGCACGTTCGTACCGTCCCCCCCCCTCCGCACTCAGTACGGTACTCAACTCAGTACGTCTTACCAGGGACGACGTTTTCTTCACAGAACCCTGAGTTTGTCGCTATGTAATGAGTTCATTCGCATTTATCATTTGTTCGTGACCCCATATGTGCTTATCATTCCGAGTCAATGACTTGCTGTTCCTGTATTTTTTATTTCTGTATGTCGCATAAGCATAATATTTCCTTGACAAACTCCATTTTTGACACTTTTTGACCTTTCCATTTGGAGCATGGTTCTTGTATAGCGCTTTTTTGCTTATAAGGCGAATGCAAGCTTCCTAGTGAAAGTATTCAGCTTGAGAACTTCACAAATTGCGACCTTACAGATTTGTCCTCCTCTGGATGGTATCGAACAAGGTCTCGTGATGAGTGAAGACATTGGTATCTTGGCAAGCATGTATGTGGCAGAGGAGGCCGGAACTTCTCCACGAACTCCCATGGCAAGTGGCAGTGGTCACGCGGCAGCTATCCTATACTTGCACTGGCAATTCAAACCTTTCCCTTCATAGCGCACGACTGCTCGTGATCAAGTGCGGCGGATGCGACGTCATTTTCGGGATGAAGATATTGGACCCTTATCGCTGTTGTGATAGTAGATGTACTTAAGATTGAACTGACATCATGTCGGGTTCGGTTTTCCAAGCACAATCCTTTTCTCTCCTTCAGTAATGTGAATAGGCATCACAAAAGTGAAGAAGAACCATGAAACGGGAGAAGAAAATCCGGGGAATAATCCGGCCTAGTCGTCATCATCGGGAGGCTTTGTTATACCATGTAGAGCGGGTTGTGGTGCATTAGAAACGAAGTGGTAGCGTCGCGGTGAGAAGGGCGTCGCACGCGAAAGAATGTAGCAGGATGCAGCAGCAAGTAAGAAATACAAGAACAAAAGTACTAATAGTAGAATTGTGCATAAAATAGTGATCGCATATCGATTGAGCTGTATGAAGTGCGCTAGAGGTGTAATAACGGCGAATGAGCTGTCCGCGAGAGCTGCGTGCACGGCGAATCGATTACCCAAAATCGTTCCTAACGCCCGTCTCCCCGTAGAGCGACATGGTAATTGAGTAGATGGCTGTGGTTGCTGCTGCAATAGCAGTTTTTGGAGAGCGGTGGGGGTTCAAAATGTTGGCGATGCATAGCCAACAGTTGACAAGTGGAGCTGCGGCAGATGCTTTTTCAGTCATGAGCACTTCTTTCCCATCGATACTTTTCATCTTACTGTGTTGACGAAAGGTCATCTCTGGTTCGAAATTCAAACTTCTCGTAATGGCGGATTTTCTTTGGTGGGGCACTGGTTTTCGGTACATAATTTGTATCCTTTTACATTCGTAGAACTCAGTTCGACCTGCGCTTCATGCTGGCGTTGTGCGAATTTTTGAAAGTGTGTCGTCAGGTAGCATATGTTGGAAAGTACTCATGCTTAGTAGGTTTGTGAGTGGCGTCATAGTGCTTGTGGGTTGATCTTGATGTTAGTAGTCTACGAGCGTTCTCTTTCTGAGCCGGAGGTTGTAACGTGGAAGTGGTGTAGAAACTCATTTGCTCTCACACTCACCGTTTGTGTTGTTTGTTTTTCTGCTAATTTTTCGGGATCTTCCTTTCAAAGGTGTGAGCACGATTGTTGACGTCACCTGTTCTCAATGGTGTTAGAAGAATCACTGGGCGTTTACTTTATAGTCGTTCGGAAGTCTGACTTCGGCTTCATGTTGTTGTAGGAAATCTCCAGATCAGCAATTCTCCCGTTTTTCGATTGCCTTCCTCGGGAGAATGCGGTCAGCTGTAAGGACTACCTTCCTGCAGTTTTTAGGGTTCTCCGTCCTCTTTGCTTGAGGGCTTCAATGGGTACGAGTATGCTTCAGGAAAGAATATGGGATCCGACCACGACTACTGGAGAGACCGTAAAAATTTAATTCATAGATACTCAGACGGTGGTCTTTGTCTTTTGACGGTATTGATTTTGGCCCTTTGCTGCCGTCCATGGTTAATTCGCGACTTTCTCGCCGGTTGCTTAACGGTTCACGATAAGAATAGTTACCTAGTTCTTCCCTTAGGAATACTCAGTGGCCCCCAAGGGTAGTAGAAAAGACCTTCTCGCTCTCAAAAACTCGACGGACAGGGCATAGTGGAAGCCCTGTTCCCGGCTCGCGCGGCCCTCCCGCCCCTTGATCGATCCCACGTCAGACGAGTGCCGAGGCAATACAGATTGCTATTGTTCCTTCTAGAACCCCGACACAATCAGCTGAAGCCGAAGGCTGAGGCGATGTTTTTCTACCATTCTTTTTTCCTCTAATATTCTCTTTGCTGCTACGATCTCTCATTGAGTTCCTACTCCAAGAGGCTGAAAAGGGTGAGCTATTTTTGCTGTTACTTGAGTTTTTTGTTTACTTATGCTTAAAAGTGAATGAATTTCTGCTCACCATAGTCAGCTATTCGCACCAGGATCCACACGCACGCAGTGAGACATATTGTATAGCTCGTCCGAACGCTCCACTCTTCATCATTTTTCTAGTCTCATTCACGTCCAGCCTCCTTTTTAACGGTATTTCGAAGCTTCTTTCACTTTGGAAACACCGATTCACGGAGTTTCTTCACCTTCATCGCACTATTTTCGAACTTGTCTTCCATTTTTCATCATAATCTGGATTACCGAATGTTATCGTGAACGGTGCCTTTTAGCATTATTCACACCATATTCTATAGAAGGGTTTTTGCGGCTTGTTTTGAAAAAAGATTCAGATTGCCTGCAAGTTGGGAGTAAGAGGAAGTCGACTGTGGGTGACTATGAGGACGTTTTACTGATCTTCCGTTTCGAACAGGTGAGGGATGATGATGATGTTGGGGACGACTGTTTAGATTCGCTTCTATTTCTATAAGTGTTTCGAGATTGTCTCCAGACATTTGTGTTTCACTCATTACCTTTCAGAGGGCGTATTTGATGGGTATGATAAATTGCTCATAAAAGGCTACCTAACACAGAGCAAATCGAGCGATCGTATTCCATGTACTCCGTTTTGTAGCCGTTGCCTTAGCTAGCGTTGGGTCTCGAATTACAGGACGGGCTGCAAAATGACCGCGAAAAATGTGCGTTGTTCAATCGTCCGCGCCACCTTAGGATGTCATTTCTATCAAGTTGAGGGTTCAGCTGTTTGAATTTGGGAAATTCTTATGGTGGTGTCTAATGATACCGCGAGAGTCTTTCCTCTTTCGATTGCCTTTATGAATGTTGACCACAGGACATAGTTTTTTTGGATACTTCTTTCACTGGGAGCACATAATTTTATGTCGAGCATTATTACTGTCATCCTTATGAAATAAAGAGCTACTGTTACTACTATCAGCTACTGTTATCTGTCCCGAGGTTGATTCGCAATGTCGTTCCCAGTCTAATAATTCTGACGTTGACTTCCTGATGATGGCGAGGTACTTGCGGTGGCTGAACCGTAATCTTTGTTCGTTTTTCCTTCTGATCCATCAAGGAGGCGCATAAGTCGTAATTTGTGGGGCCACTCCTCGGTAGGCGTAGTAATGAATGCTGACCTGTCCACCAAATGTGCCTTTCAAAACCCTCTTTTGTCACTTCTCTTGTACCGCAATCGGTCGTTTATCTCAAGTGGGTATATAAATTGAGAGGCTCTTGACGATGTCTCGAATTCCCCTTGTTCTGTTTCGTGCTAAAACTCCTGCTGCTTTGTCGGGCTGTACCTTAGAGATGCAGTTGAGAATGACTTCGGAGTCGGAAAATGTTATACCTTCGACTGCCAATTTTGACCTGGTAACGTTATAAATGAATAAAGTTGGCTGATCGTTATTGTCATCGCGTTGAATTCCAGTTTAGAGATGGTGGGGCTTTCTTTGATGTTTGCTAACTTGGACTTTCCAGCTCTAAAATGAGCCACGTTGTTGTTCATCAGGCATGCACATGCTGCAATAGATATGACATCCGCGAACACAACAACTCAACGTGCAGGTTGGTCTATTTCGGCTATTTTCGTTGGCCTTCTGCGCTGCAAATATGCATTTCTGACGATTTCACCCCATTGCTTTTGGTGTTCGATGGAGAGGTTTGCATCCCATTCGTATCCATCCTTACGTAGTTGTTGTAAAAACTGCTTTCCTTTCAGAGTTAACGGTGTCATACATCCATGTGGGTCATAGATTGCAACGGCTTGCTCTGATACTGATCGTTTTGTACACGTCCTTTTGCGTGGTTATCTGCAGGTCAGAGTAAGCTCGTCTTTTTCTGCGTTCCATGGTATTCATAGCAGGATGGAACTGCGATCTTTCTTTCACTTCGTTCCTGTTTGAACAGAATTCGCGGAAATTCATATTTATTCCTGGAAAACTTTTCTTAGAGCTCATAAAGAGGTAAAGAGCTTTTGCTTCTGATGAGGCTGTGACTAAAAGGTAATAGATGTGTTTTCCAGCATGTATTTTACAAGATCTGACAAGAGAATGATACTAGGTCGCAGTGGCCTTCCAGGGTGAGATGTGTACTGCCGTAGTGAACGATTTCGAGAACAAAAGTTCCGGAACCAATTTTTCTCTCTATTATATCCGAACGCATAACCGAACCGAGCAAAACCTTGGCTGTGAACCGGTGGCGCAGCTGGTAGGGTGGTGGGCTGGAAGGCACGGCCTTAGGGTTTGGATCCTTGAAGCATGCGCTCGTTTTGCTTTCCCATGAAGTGCGCCCTGAACGGTTGCACAATGTTCTTGGGCTCAATGTTGGGCATCTACTGAGCTCCCTCACATTTTAGGATTACTGAAAAGTTCGTTCAACGTTCGGTCATCTTGAAACCTGGGCATGTAGTATATCCAGGCGGCTACGCACGCTATTGCGTGCGCTGGAGGCTCTAGCCATATGGGGCAGAGCAACATGGGCTTCTGATTTTCATTATAGACCTTTATCATCTGAGCCTATTCCGTGAGCCTTCTGTAGCGGGCATCACTTTTTTTGTCTCATGGGATATGTGGAATTTTTTCGCTAGATCGCCGAAAGTCGGACTGACTGGCAAGCAGTTCAAGAAGGGTGTTTGATGTGTAACAGGAAAGTTTGTCCAGCTCGGCTGGAGTATTAACATGGCATACATAACACTTGATATTGGAACATGTAATTTGTCACAGCAACACTTCTGTATACATAATATTCAAGGGCGACGGGGATTAATCAAGCAATGATTCAACCTTTTCTGATTTTAATTAAGTAATATTTTGGTTTGGGCTGTGTGGTCATGAAGAGTACTGTGAAATGGGGCTGCGTGTGGTGTACTCCGGCGTGTTCAAATCAAATACCTCTGCAACCCATGTAGGTGAAGAAACTCTGTGTAGTATGAGCTGTGTGTGGCCATGAACACTAACTTTGAATGGACAGCTCCTTCGGGTATTGTGGCGATTTACACGTCTCTACAGGGTACGCACCTGCGTCGCCGGGGTTACTGTAGAATTTATTTCATGAGGTCTGAAGTTAATGTAGTGCATTTACTCTTGTGTAGAAGGGGCTTTTGTGTGTGGAACCATGGATAATAACTTCTAGAAAATTTTTAGCCTAATCTTTGAAAGAGTTTAGTGGTAACCCCTAGTTGTACACGTATGTGGTCAGAGTTAGTGTGAAGGACAGATGTCTGAATCTTTGTTCTCGGCCCCGCCCCCTCTTCGCAAACCCCAGCCACTTCAGACTTCGAACCCCATTACTTTTGCTACCTCCAGACACCCTCTTCCCGTGTTTTAAAACGCATCGAAGAGACTTAATACTTTTGATCTGAGCCCGCCCACTTTTAGGACTTGACCACACTTGTTCTTTTACACCTTAGCATCTTTTTGCCGCATCCCAGAACGTTTCTGAGTAGAGTTATAAATTTTTCATCCAAGCCCCGCCCACTTCGCTACCAATCCCGCCCACTTGTGGAGTCTGACCACATTTGCTCTACTACATCTAACCCCTTTTTCCCGCATCTCAAAACGGTTCTAAATAGAGTTATAAATTTTTGATCTGAGCCCCGCCCGCTTTAGTGCCAACTCCGCCCACTTTTGGGATTTGGCCACATTTGTTCTACTACATTTAACCACTTTTTTCCCATCCCAGAACGTTTCTGAATAGAGTTATAAATTTTTGATCTAAGCTCCGCCCACTTCGAGAATTTGGCCACATTTGTTCCATTACCTCCAACCACGTTTTTAACGCATTCTAGAACGTTCTGAACGAAGTTACGGTCATTTTTGAAAAGTAGCTTTCATCTCAACGCACGCCCCGCCCATCGTGGGCGGGGTTTTGCAAAGCTTACGCTTGCCCAGCACGCATATGGACTTGCTCACTCTTTTTATTTTTTTCCTGGCCTCGACGCCTTCGCTGAATCGAGTTATGAATCTCTGTAGAAAGTACCGCCTTTTGCGAGAACGCTCCGCCCACCGCCGGTAAGCTTGCTTTATTTTAGTTGTTGACCCATCCCTCACGTTAGCACATTTTCCCGGCGTCTGGACTGTTATGAGACCGAATTGGAAGAATTCGCCCATGGCCCGCCTGATTCCGGCGCATGACCCTCCCCTTGGGGGCGGAGCTCCGCTAGGCTCACATGTGCTCTGTCGCACTTACTGCTAAACCCAATCCAAGCTTGACCCGACTTCTCCAGGTGTTTCTCCAGGTTATGTCGAATTTCCGTACAAACGAACAGACAGACAGACAGACGGACAGACAGACAGGCAGACAGGCAGACAGGCAGACAGGCAGCTTTATATATAGTAATGATGTTTTACACTGTTTTGCCGAAAACTAATACTGAAATGATTCAACGACTTCCCTTGTACATAATACTGAAAAGGTATTACAAGGGAAAAGGTATTAGGTCATGAAGAAAGTTCTTGCGTTTTTGCGCCTCAAACTTCAAATGCACATCTCGGCTTAAACAAAACTTCATTAATCGAAATAACAACCGTTACTAACAAAACACTTTTGCCAATGAGAGACAAGTTTGTTTATTCCATTCGCATAGAAGTCCGAAGATCCAGAGGCGATGAAATCGTCGAATGCCACGGCAGCATCATGTTGGGTTTTGAAACATTTCTCATTGAGAAAGCCGTCGAGATGTTTAAAGAAATGGTAGTCTGTGGGGGCAAGGTTTGGGGAATGTGGTGGATGCGGGAGAGTTTCATAGCCTAGCTCCAACAATTTTATCAGGGTGAGTTGTGCGCGTGGGGCCGAGCGTTGTCGTGGAGTAGAATTGGCCCCTTGCTATTCACCAGTGCCGAGCTCATGAGCTGGAGTTTTCGATTCATTTCGTCAACTTCTTGACAGTGCTTCTAGGCTGTTACGGTTTCACCCGGATACATGAAGCTGTGGTGGATCAACCCGACTGCAGACCACCAAACCAGCACCATGACCTTCTTTCCATGCTGCTTCGGCTTGGGAAAATGACGTGGGGCTTGATCCTTGTCCAGCCACTGGCCTGATCGACAGAATTCATTTCTCATTCACGTCACAATATGGTCTATACATGGATCGTTCCTGTTGCGGAGAAGCAAGGCGGAGGCGACTTCGAAGCGGCGGTCTCACTCGTACTGAGTCAACCCATGCGGCACCCATTTATCAAGCTTCTTCAACTTCCCGACCTCCTGCGTGTGGGTGCCAACCGTCCTGCTGGAAACATTCAATCTCGAGCCAATATCCTTCAGCGTTGTACGTGGATTCTCTTTCACTAGCGTTCTCAATTCTTCGTTGTCATCGGGCGATGGCCGCCCTCTGCGCTCATCATCTTCCAAGCTCTCATCGCCGGTACGAAATTTCTTAAACCACCACTGTGCCGTACGTTGATTCGGCGTACCTGGACCAAAGACATCGTTGATATCCCGGACCGTTTCCGTGGCACTCCTGCCAAATTTGAATTGGAAAAGAAGAGTCGTGCGGATCTGTCGTTTGTCCATGCTGATTTCGACCTTCTAAAAAACTCCAAGAATCACTCCAGGACAAAACCGATTATATATTTGGATAGAGCAAGAAATGCGCTTTAGAATGTCGTAAAACTTGCAAAAAATCTAATAGCAAATAACACCGAGGTGAGCATTCGGAAATTGGGCGCCAAAAAAACGCAAGAACTTTCTTCACGACCTAATATTTTTTTGCCCCTCACTGGCCACTAAAGGTGGAGCTCTAATCGAGCAGAAGAGGAATTCCAAACATTCGCTCAGAATGGGGGATCGCATTCGCTTTAAGGAGTGAGGGATCGGATCAAATGTGTCTCTTTCGATGTGTCTTTCTGTTCTGTAATTGACAGAAATAGATATCTCATTATTATGACTGTGCTGTATTGTCTGTTTGGCATGAATTGCCTCGAATAATGGAAATATGTGTGACTGTGACTTCTATCCTTATCATTTTTAATCAATATAAAAGCCTGTAGCAAACGAGCACCTTGCTCTGGTGAAATAAACCTTCCGAGTAGTCGTCCGCATGAAACTAAAACCTCAATACCTTTGTATCCTTTGCTGCTTGTTCTTGGCTCTGAGGTCCGAGAAATTTCTGCTTTCCTCATGCTTCGAAAATAAGAACTTGTTAGCAGTCGTCTTGAGCGTTTACTTCATACTCTTAATCTAGCAGAATCACATTGGAAGTTTGTCATTTTGTTTCAGAAACCTTCCCTTTTCTTCTTCCTTATATTCTTGCCGTCTACTTGTTATTACCAGGTGACCAAGTTTGGAGGGGACTACTTGCACACCTGATGGTAGTATTTGCTGAATCTTTCTCCTGGGAGGCTGAAAAGGTCAGCACAGCCGAGTAGCACCTACGGTTCGATGTCGGTTAGCGACGAGTCAATTGAAAGCCTGACGCTATCCAAGAAGATGTTTTATGTTGGCCTTAGTAAGCTTACAGTGTTGCCGAATTTCCATGATTCGTAAGATGCGAGTGACTACGCATATATGAGAGGGTTCCATTTTATCCCACATGCAACCGAATATCGTTATCGTTAGCCCTACAGCGCTTATGTCTTTCAGCTAAAGTCGGTAGGCCAACTCCTCTATTTTGAATGATCCGCCGGTATGATTTCAGTAATTGCGTCACATGGTTTAAGACCTGTGCTCGATCTATTAAGATCATTGGGTAGTGAAACCGAGGTTGGTCGAAGTGGTTCTCCTTGTCTTCTTCAATGGAAGAAGCAATATTTATTCTTGTTTGCGGGCTTTCTTTGCTGTAGACTGAGGCTCGAGTGGAGTAGTGTTTTACGGGCGCTTGGGAGAGGGGAGGGGGGGGGCTCTGTTGCGGAGCTTTTGAATTGACAGCCCCAATGCAGATTGGTGCACGGTTGTCATGTTTGCTGCAAATTCTGTAGTTCCCTCTGGTGCTTTGTGGAGTGGCATGGCTTTTACTTCCGTATTATAATCTCCAAACGTTCTTCTCTTGAAGGGAACACGTTGCAATTTTTTGTGGGAAGCACACTCCGGTTGCAGTAAGAACATCTGACTACCGCTATTGTCGACTGCCCCCTGTAGCCTCTTTTGAAGTGCGAGCTGACGGACTAGTTGATGTTGCCGTAATGCTTTTCGACTTGCTTTGGAAGTCTTAGTTCGGCTTCAATGTAGTCTTCCGCATTCGCCAATCCTGTGATCGCCAGTGATCATGCATTCCAAATTGCTGTAGACAGTTGCTTCTTTGTGTGTGATATGTGTCTCTGCATTGGTTCAGAGCATATTTTCCTTAACGGACTTTTGAAAATGTTGGTGTGTTCACGTTCCAGTTGTAGCTGGATTTCTAACAAGAAAAGTTGTTCGCACAGCTTCTCCAGGTTCAGAGTCGATTGAGCGTTCCGGTACTTTTCCATCAGATGGGCAACTGCTGAAAGGTAAGTTTGACGAGAGATTCGAATGGTTGATCCTCTCCTTGGCTTCTCCTTGAAAAGCGTCTAGAAGATGATTCGTTGTATTGAGCATCAATTTTTTGGGAATGTACGGAGTGTTCGAAAGCTCCCCGGAATGTTTCTCATTAACATATTTTTCTTTTGAACTTTGGGATAGAGATGGACGCGAGCTTGATTTTTGCCACCTTCGTGCTCTGTAAGCCTAACGGGATCTTCCGCTTCTTGTAGCTCCTTGTAGAGGTTGTAGAGGGTAGTGATGGCTGTGCGTGCTCTTTGAAAAGTTCGTGCGCAGCTTCTAAATTGCATTTCGCCTTTTGAAGGACCTCGTCCAATCCGGGTACGTGAGAGAAGAGATCACCTGCAGGCTCGACATAATTAACTGGAGCGCTGTCGACGTTATTTCTTTCGAGTTGAGTCATCGTTTTTGCTTTACGGATTTCCTGCTGAAAGTCTTTACTGTATTCTCGTCGTAGGGATTCGCTGCAGCCAGTTCGATTTTGAATTTCAGAACTTTCTTCATCAAATTCTTGCAAAATTAAGTTTTAGTCACTATTCCTCAACGAGAAGACAGTGAAGAAGCCATCGTTGCGCTCAGAAGTGTCGGCTATTCGGATGAGATTATAAGAGGTGCGGATGATTCAAAGTGATCTGACAGTCGTAGCAGCATAACGGTTAAGCGAGAGATGAGAGCGTGCAAAAAGCGAAGAGGTGCGTGGTGCGTGTGGCGAGAACCCACGTCGTTTTGGGTGGTGCTTCATGAGCGTCTTCCTTAGATTGCGAGGCTGGTATCGAATTATGTGGCTTGAGGGCGACAGACAACAGACTCGTTCACTACGCCACTACGATTCTGAATGGAAGTCGAATGCGTGGGCGACCTTAAAGCGACGTAGTAAATCTATTCCCAATTGTTTTCATGATTCCCTGATGAAAAGGGTCATGTCTCTGCGGTGAAATCCGAGGTCCTTGAGCAAAAGCTACTCAAATTGAAGGCACAGTTCACAATACTTCCAAGGTATTTATTCAAAGTGAAATAATGGAAGCAATGGTGCAGAACTTTTACTCAAAGTGAAATAATGGAAGCAATGGCGCAGAACAAGGAAGGCAAAGAGAGCATGAAAATCGGCGATTTTAAAAATATAATTTTTTGAATAATATGCAAAGAAGGGTGTTATACGGGATTGCCGTCTCCTTGCGTCTGCGTGTCTCTCATACAAGCATACTATTCGCTGCACTCTAACGCTTCATTGTGATCAGTGCAGTAATAACAAGGCCGGCGAAACACGGCCACTTTTCGCGTCTATATCGGCCAAACCAGTTTAGGAGCCCTTATTGTGCCCTCTCAAGACAGTTTTTCGGCTCGACAATGTCCCGTGTATTATTCTTGGGGGCTACAGATTCATCCTGGCAGGGAATCTCAGAAACCATTTCTATCGTGAGTGTGCCTATAAATGAAAATAGAACACAGCCCCAGCAACGTATGTGAGCAATCAAGATGTCACATTAAGATGGTGATGGTCTTTTCGGAAGCTACAGGAGAGAGTATAACACGACGTAGGTAGTTTATTGAGAAATATGCGAAATGTTGCTTGTAATTGGATATCTTGTGCCGTGCGAAGTTTTTAGGCGGAACAATTTATCAAATCGACTTCCTATCGTGCTGAAGTTATCGTCTTCTTCAGAGGCCCTAAGCAACTCGAGATGATTAGCACAGTATCTTAAAAGTGCATTACCCATTGTGGCGAATGTGACGACCAATTCAAAATCCACTATTAGAAGCAACTCACCAATGTTCCACCGCTCGGCGGATTAAAGATCCCCTGGCGCCACTGGCGACTGTCAATAGCGAGTGAGACTTCCTGTCTCGAGTACCCAGAGAGCTCAGGCTCCACTATTCATTCCTGTTGCGATTGTTACAAGATGGACCCCGACCTCGGAGAAGGTGATTCCTTAGCACTGCGGAATTACAGTGCGGGAGCACACTCTTTTGCCGTTTGTTCAGGACACTGACCGACGGGTGTGCGTCGTTAGTTACGACTGAAATTATTTCGCGCCGAGGTGCGAGCCACCTCAATCGTAACTAACCTCATCACAATTAAGCGTCTCCCCTTAATCGTAACTAATCTCATCTTACTTATGAGAGTGGTGGCGAATGATGAGAATGATGAGAAAAGGAAACTTCAAGAAAATTAGTTTTTCAACGTAAAATCTTCATGGTCCTTGGTTTAATGAGTTTTATTACCATATAGAATAGAAAAATTCTCACCATATAGAATAGAAAAATTCGATGGTCATAAAAATGAAGTTCGTGTAAGATGTAAAAAAACATACTTTTTTTGAATTTCCACTCAACTGTGATATCAAACAACATTTACAGAAGCGACGTGGTTGCTTGATAATGGGGCGTCCCGTGTTTGAAAGCTCATTGAACGCCCACCGGCTGATCAGTTAGGCCGTTTCACGCTTTTCACGGAACATTGCAATACTTCAGGCTAAATTCAGCACTCATTTGCTCAGAACCTTCGCCTCCGCTCCATAATACTTCTGCACCTACACCTACCCAACCGCTTCGACGAGGTTCATCGGAGAGGAGCAAATTGCATCCAAATTGAAGAGTTTCGCATAGAAATCTCCAAATTTGTTACGAACAAGACCATCTGAGTTGTTTAATTTTCATTTTCAATAATTCTTGTTAAAAAATTAGGCCACTTTGCATTTTACTGGAGTTTTTTCTTTGAAATTTCTATCATCTTGTATGGTAATAAGCCTCTTCAAACCAAAGACCTACGTTGACTTAAAGTTTTACGTTGAAAAACTACTATTCTCATCATTCTGACCATTCGCCATCTCTCTCATAAGTAAGTTTAGGCTAGTTACGATCAAGGGGAGGCGCGTAATTAAGATGAGGTTAGTTACGATTGAGGTCACTTCGCACCTCGGCGCGAAGTAACCTCAGTCGTAACTAACGACCCACACCCCTGATTGGCCATTTACTGTTCTCATTACATGCTTATACCGTAGAAGACACGCACTGTTGCAGTTTATGTTTGCTTGTTGAAATTCAAACTGATGTCGTGTTTCATCATGGTACTTCTACATGTTGTAGACTGGATTTCCTCCCCTTGAAGAAAGAGCAGCTTAAAGGAATAAATCGCTCGCACTCTTATGCGAACAGAACGCTTATGTGACAGCTATGCTCACTGTGTCACGAACTCTGACGTGTAATCTGTTGTATTGCTCCGCACTTTCCACAGTAGTCTCCAACTTCTCTTTTGCTTTATTCTCGACATAGTTGTTTCTAATTGAATTTTTTTGTGCCGTGAGGTTGTTGGGGTGGAACAATCAGGCTATCGCGCCTCATACTAGCCAGGCGCCCTTCAGCGGTGAGCGGTGGAGTCTTGGCGAGTTATACTTCGAATGATGGGTTCCAAACTCTTCGTTGCACCCACCAGAGGTGTAATGCGCTTTTAGGATACTGGGCGAATCATTTCGAGTTGCTTAGATCCTCGGAAGAAGACGATAACATCGGCGCGTTAGGAAGTCGATTTGATAAATTGTTCCACCTAAAAACTTCGCACGGCACAAGATACCCAATTACAAGCAACATTTCGCATATCTCTCAACAAACTACCTACGTCGTGTTATACTCTCTCCTGTAGCTTCCAAAAAGACCATCACCATCTTAATGTGACATTTTGATTTTGCTCACATAAGTTGCTTTGGGCTGTGTCCTATTTTCATTTAAAGACACACTTCACGTTAAAAGTGGTTTCTGAGATTCCCTGCTAGGATGAATCTGTAGCCCCCAAGGATAATACACGGGACATTGTCGAGCCAAAAAACTGTCTTGAGAGGGCACAATAAAGGCTCCTAAACTGGTTTGGCTGATATAGACGCGAAAAGTGGCCGTGTTTCGCCGGCCTTGTTATTACTGCACTGATCCCAATGAAGCGTTAGAGTGCAGCGAGTAGTATGCTTGTGTGAGAGACACGCAGACGCAAGCAGACGACAATCTCGTACAACACCCTTCTTTGCATATTATTCAAAAATTATATTTTTAAAATTCGCCGATTTTCATGCTCTCTTTGCCTTCCTTGTTCTGCACCATTGCTTCCATTATTTCACTTTGAATAAATACCTTAGAAGTATTGTGAACTGTGCCTTCAATTTCAGCAACTTTTGCTCAAGGATCTAGGATTTCACTTCAGAAACATGACCCTTCTCATCAGGAAATCATAAAAACAATTGGGAATAGGTTCACTACGTCGCTTTATAAGGGTCGCCCACGCGTTCGACCTTCAGTCAGAGATTAACCGAACCCGGAGGCATGGAAGGATTGGTTGGCGAGGCAGCTATCAATCCGGGATTCAGACCCGTAACCATGCGTGTGTGTGAAGTGCGCCACTTGCCACTGCACCTGCCTCTGCCTTGTGCATTTAATATCAAAATCATTCCTTGATGTACTTCTAGTCGATGGTTCCCGAGTTGCATGAAGAGGATTCCACGCCTCTTACTTGCTAGATGTTCTTTGACACGTATGCCTAACATCCTTCCCGTCTAACCAACATATATTTCGTCACAGGCGGAGCACTGAAGTTGGTAGACTGTCCCTCGCTTTCTGCAATTCCCGTCTTTTCAAACGGACAAATAACGCAGTTATTCGTAGAACGTGCGCGATCATAAAGTCTATCGCGGTAAGATGACGTTTGATGTTATCCTTTGGCAGGTTAGCCAAGACAACATCACTAGCCAGGTCTGCTCGAGCAATGCGTTGTCGGATTTCTGCACTGACTTCATCTAATATAAGCGGAAGCCAGAGATGCATCATATTCTGATGGTTTCTCAGCGTATGAGCTTCTGAGCCTATGCTTCTGAGTCTGTCCTTCTGTGTTGGGTCCCAAAGCCAGTCAAGTTTGTAATCTCACATGCTAGCTTACGCGATTCCTCTCGATCCACCTCACCTGTACACAACCCTGTAGCAGTTCTGTGTATGTTACGAACTACTGCATGTTTCACAGTTTCAGGGTAAGCAAACTTTGCGTGGAGTAAGATGTTCTCCGAGCTTTTCTCCCGATACCACTTCACATGATACCTTCCACCTGAGATGTTTATCTGCGTGTTCAGATAAGGAAGCCAGTCTTCGTGCGAAACTTTCCTCGCGAACAATTTCACGCCTGATGAACGCCTTGGACTTTATCCTTTAGACTTTATAGAAAGCAAAATCCTAGCCTTCGAGAATGAGATCGGTGTAGAAATATATTGGAATCGTTGCACATCCGCGAGAGAAATCCTGAGCTGAACAACCGAAATGGGTGCGTTGTCATAACAGGCGAATTCCTACCATTAATTCCTTTTTGTGGGCTTTGAGAAAACCGCGCAACTCTTGTCCAACGACCGATAATGGTGTCACATTGGTCTATTGCTGTTCACAAAATTGAGTGGGACGGCAACGTTGGTGGAGCCGCAGAAGGTTGGTTTGTCGATCTAGTTTCTAAAAGCTGTTGCAACTGGGCCAGCGCGTTTGGGCGCTTGATCGGGTAAGCCACAGATTCAGCCACAGAGCTCTGAACTGCTTTCAGGTGTTGAAGACGACAACTTGTTCGAACCGTCGACCAAATAAAGCTGTATCTACCATAACAAACCTGTGCGGCAGAACAGTGTAGAACATTATATTATTTTCTGCCTTTATGAAATACTTGCACAGGTTATGGGATAGGGCATGATAATGAAGCGCTGTAGTACTCTTCGTTTGTGGCAAAAGAAAAAAGTAGAACCAGTCGAGGAATCAGAGGCCTTAACAGCGGTCCACAAAAAAAGGCGAGTACCGCTTGAAAATAATGAAATCGTTGTTGATAGAAAAACAATTCGGCTCCTGCGACATTTCACTAGCAGTAAACGGACCGAGCTAAGTAATATACAGGAACGCATTCCGAGAAATGTTTTTGAACATTACCAATCATAACAACGATGCTGCATTGGAATCTCTTGACGCCCGAAAAGGGCAATACGAGTCTTTTATGAAAGATGGTTTTTAATTTTCCTCACGGAAAGAGTGCGTTGCAGTTAATCAATGGGAGATGTGGAGCTGATTTACAAGCATTTGGCGTACATTTTCTGCAAATTCACGTACGGGATGCAAACATCGTGCTACACCTGCGAGTTGCTTCACTTATTGCGCCATCGCTTCTCATCTGGTTTGGTAACTCCATCTCGATACATACTCGACAAAACCTTATGTCACAGGAATGTTCCGGTAACTTCGTGCCCGGGTATTGAGGATTGGCATGTGGATTTACATAGCGTCCAAAAACGCATATGTGAGTATTCATCTCATTTGTATGGTCACTGCGACCCAGCGGTCAGTGTATCCTTTCCTTTTAGGTGCACTGTAGTGTTTGTCTCTATGATGTTATGAATGGGATGCTGCTGAACGGATCCTATCATTCTTCTTCAGGCTTTTCAAATAACAAGAAGTGTTCCTTTTTATGGGTGTTTACATATAACTTTGATGGACTCAAAGAAAGGTTCATGTTAACTGAATTCTCTTGATACTTACAGTATTAAGCAAGGCGATCGACCTTTAACGGAAATTATTTAATCGCAATCGGCCCGCTTACAGTGATTTTTCGAGAGAGCATTGCGCGCTGTTCCCTGTTGTGGTCGTTGTCATCGGTTGGCTCAGCTACGCAATCTTTCTTGAGATGCAATTTCCAAATTTTCACCTTTTTTCGATATATTGCTGTCAATTTTAAGCAGGAGTTATCTGAATCTGTCCGACTTAGAAGTTGTTTGAATGAGCGGAACTTTATTAGAGTGCCTTTTTTATAAACAATCTCCTGAATGAAACAATTGTGAAAAAATCGGTTGAGCCTTAGGTTATTTATGGTCCACTAGCATCTTTTTTGTCGTTCTCGGCGCAAAACTATAGGTTTAGGCTAGCAAGTGCTTACAGTTCAATTTTTATAGTTCACGACTTGGATACACTCGCTTAACACGTGCACTGAAGGCTCTGGCCATAATTAACAGGGCCACGCGAGCTACTGGTTTTCGTTTTGTACGTCTATTATCTGAGCCTCTGTCTTAACATTCGTGTAGTGGTCCAGTTTTTTGGTCTCATGGGAAGCATGGAATTCTTGCTAGAATCACCAATAGGCGGACTGACTGGCTAGCCTGTTTAAGAAGGGTATTTGATGTGTAATAGAAAGTTTCTCCAGCTGGAATATTAACATGGTCTTCATAACCCCCGATTTTGAAACGTGTAATTATCAAAACAAACTTCTGTATGCACAATATTTTTCAGCAAGAGCGGAGGGGACTCAATTTTGATGCCTTCAGGTGACCTTAGGAGGGCGACGTAAAGCTGTCCGTGAAAAACACGTCTTCTGAAAGGTAGAAACCGATTTTGCTCAAAGATTGGCCGTGGATTTTATTAATCTACACGCTACACGGATTGGAAATTGCCTTTAAGGGTAATATTTTCTCCCAGTAAATGTCGATTCTAGGTATAATGGCTGGTTAACCGTTGCGTTCTCCACTAAGAAATAGACATCCCGAAGTAAAACGGCCCGACGTTTCAATTTTGTGCCGTGTTCTATTGCAACTCCAATGGCAACGTCTAGAGTTCTCAAAAGCTTGAGGATTGTGCCATTCTTCAATAGCAAATTGTATGGTGGCATTCCCGTTGGCGTCGATGTGTTCAAGTACCTTTCGGGTATCCAAATTTATACCTCTGCATCCGTGTAATTGATGTACTTCTATGTAGATTAGGCTGTATGTGACCACGAACACAAATTTTGAAAGGATGGCTCACTTGAGTACTTATAGGACGTTCAAAATCAATTTTGAGAAAGTACATATTCTAAGCTTGTAGGCGCCTTATGGATAATAAACTTCAATGAATAAAAACAACTCTAGACAGATATCTCGTACCTAGAGAAAATTGTAAAAGTGGCTGCGCCTCTCTGGTTAAGATGTGTCCGCAGGACGTACATGGGATACACAAAGATAGGTTGTAAAATCGCGGACATATAACTACAGAATTCCAGTGTTTGGCTGAGATTTCTATATGAATAGTGCCGATTTCCAGAGATTGCCACTTGTGAATCTCCAAATTTTATACAGGTATCGGCGGGATGCAGACCTATGTGGTTAGGATTAGTGTATAGGACTTCCAAAAATGCATATGAATTTGCAGATCTCTTTAGGGTATGCACCTATCTGGTCTTGGTTACTGTAGAGGTCTTTCAAGATTTATTCCATGAAGGTCTGAAGGTAATGTAAGTAGTGTACGTTCTCTTGTATAGAAGGGACTGCTATTGGTGAGACAATGAATACCAACGTTTACGGGACTTTACAGCCTAATTTTTGGAGCAGTTCAATAATATCTCCAGTGGTTAGACCTATTTGTATGGTCAGGACTAGTGTAAAGGTCTTGTGGAATTGGTTTCCAGAGGCTGATACATCGAGTGAGTATACATTTCATGTAGGTGCTGTAGGCGTAGCGTATGAGTTTATGGAAAGGATTTTGAAATCTGATCTTTGAAGGAGTCTAGGTAGGCCTTCCTAACGACTTCGGTCGTATCTAAAGGGTTTAGCATTTGTGCTCGGTGTTACCGCATGGGTCTTGCAAAATTTATCCTCAAAGGCTGATACGTTTGAATTCTGTGTGATTCTATAGATCTTTTCGCCGACGATCGGGTAGAGAGGCAACTCCAACCTCACAAAAACCGGCCGCGTCTCGTCCCAGTCCTCGATCACGTCCTCGAGGTCGCGCTCGTTCTTCAGCTGTTTTCCGTCCAAGAAATTTTGCATGGACCGGAAGATGTAGTAGTCGCATGGGCTGATGTCCGGCCTACACGGTGGATGCGTGACCGTCTTGATGCCCAGCCTGTCCAGGCCTGAGTATCTCTCGCTGTGTGGGCACACGCGTTATCCCACAGCAACCACGGAGACCACGGATGCACCACGGAACAAGGCGGCAGTTTTCACCTTGACCTCTTGCATTTCCTCAGAGAGGGTCTCTGCCGTCGCTTTGGCGTTGTTGGGTAGGATGCTGTAGTGGACGACGCCGTGGCGAGAGAACCAGAATGACAGAAGGCGTATTCTTTCCATGCATATTTCTCCTTGCACGGCTTGGCGGGAGCGCATCGAGATCCACCCAGACTGGTTTGTTGGCAGGATTAGAGTAGTAGACCCACTTCTCATCTTGGCAAATGAGGGAATCGAGAACCTTCCTCAGGCCTCTGAGTCTGAGGTTCTCGTAGCACACCTCAACCCGCTTCCTTGCCTGTGCCGGCGTGAGGTCGTGAGGGACAACTCGACGCTTCTTCGACACCTTGCCAGATTCAGTAAGGACTTTGTGGATGGTGGGATGGGGAACCGTGTGACCTTGCTTAAAGGCACGGTTCACGATGAAAAAGGTCACTGAGCTCATCCTTTAGGAATATTCAGCGCCCCCCATGGGTGTTAGAAGGGACCCTCTCGCTCCCACAATCTCGGCGCTTAGGGCATAGTGAAAGCCCCGTTACTGCCGTAGTTCGCTTTCCCGCCCCTCGATCGGTGTCAGGTTAGACGAGTGTCGAGACAACACAGATTGCTATTATTCGTTCTAGAACCCACGCACAGTCACCTAATCGCCGAGTGATGAGGCGATGTTTCTCTCACATTCTTTTTCCTCTGTGTTTCTCTTTGCTGCCGCGATCCCTTATTTAATTTCCTACTCCTAGAAGCTGAAAAGGGTGAGCTACTTCTGCTGTTACTAGGTTTTTCTGTTTATTTATGCTTAGAAGTGAATGAATTTTTGCTTACCATTGTCTGTTATTCGCACCAGCACCCACACGCGCGTAGTGAAACACACTGTTAAGCTCGTCCGGACGCTTCACTCTTCTTCATTTTTCTGATTTCGTTCTCGTCCAGCCCCCTTTTTAACGGTTTTTGGAGGCCTTTTTTCACTTTGGAAACACCGAAGCATGCAGTTTCTTCACCTTCATCGCACTAGTTTCGATCTTGTCTTCCATTTTTCATCAATCTGGATTACCCAAAATTATCGTGAACTGTACCTTTAAGTCGCGCAAGGACGATGTCGGTTCATCGTCCAGGGCATCCAGAATGCCTTGTCGATCAACGGTGGTGGGCGACCTCGGCATATCTTCAGTGCCATAGTTCCCATTGGTGAAGCGAGTCCACCATTTTGACATCAAGTTTTTAGATGGGGTGATATCACCAAACTGCTGTCGCATCCTGGTTGTGGCCTGGAGATGCCCAAGTTGTAGTAGTCCAGCAAACGTCGGCGGTGGTGATGACTATCACTCATCTTCACTGCTGTATTGTGGGAAGAGCAGGAAAGGAAATTAAGAGCTAGCTAGCTCAGAAGATAGCCCATCGCGAGTACTTTCAGTGCTGCGAAATTATTATGCAAAATCACAATGCGTTGCGTAACGCGACGCTGTTTACAAATGGTCAACGTACTTTATGGACACCCTAATATTATTATTATTATTATTGTTTGATGCATAAATTCTTTCCCCTGAACTTTCGTAAATATCTTATCAGCGAATTAGCCTGAAGATTAGAGGTATGCACCATCACCATCCACTGCTTGTCGCCAACGCTCAGGCAGCTTGCCGATTCCGTCCTCCCAGAAGGACGGGGCTGTGAGTAGAAGAAGTCGTCGAGTGCCTCTCTGACCTCATTCTTTGTGTCGATCTACGAACTTTCGAACGGCATTGTGACCTGCATATGCAGGGTGGGCGACTGATAGCTACTGTGAGGAAAGAGTGTTATGCACGCTCCACGTTCACATTATGGCGAAATACCACAATCCATGCAAACGAAATACGGAAGGATCAAATACGGTGAAAAAAAACTTATGCATCAGCCTAATACATGTATACAGTAGTGGCCAAGAGTCTTCAGTGAAAAGCTTTTCCAATTGTAACTTTTTTCCTACTTCATGAAATCATGCGAAATTTGGTACATTAATCAAAGGCATATCATGAATACTTGCGGCTATTAATCTGCAATTGCTATTGTTCAAGTTACGTTAGGGAGGTTGAACTTGAACTCAGTGGGAAATACACATAGCATCGAACTAATAAAAACCGCTTTAGTTCAGAACAGCGACATGTAAGACATCAAAAACATCGGTATTTGGCAGGAAAGCCTCGACTTTTGATGACAGCACCGCAATGGGAAGGCATCGGGTCGATTAGTTCTGAATGGTAGACACTGACCTTACGTTCGCTCGATTTCCCTCCTTCGCTCATTAAGCGAATTTTTTAGCTTCTTCCACAAAATTTGCTGGAAAAACGCCTTTTAAGCTCTCCCCACATGTGCTCTTTAGGTTTCAGATCCGATGACTAGCTGACCTCTTCAGAAATTTGTTCGCTGTTTGCTGAAGGCTGCTTTCACAACTATTGAGAAGTGTTTCGGATCGTTACACTGCTGCAGGATCTGTCCTGCTGGCATGCGCTGCTGTGCCCACGGCAAGACGATGTCGACTGCCATGTTCTTGTACTACTCCCTCTCATCGTGCCATCAATTTTTGAAATAGGGCACATTCCGTTCGAGGAGAAGGCACCGTATACCACCACACTCCCTCCACCATGCTTATTTGTGGGTAGGGTGTATTTGCATTGAACCTTTCCTTAGATGGTCGTCGTCCGCACCGTATACCATCGCTTTCCAACTGATTGAACTTGCCCCGTTCTGTAGAAGGATCTCCACCACGGTCAGTCGACTTCCAGTTAAGGTGACAAACTCAACTTTAGCTCTCTTACTTTTTGGACTGATGAGCGACTTTTTGGTCGGACGCCTCCTATAAATACCAGCACTGTTTAAGGATCTTCCTACGGTCTACCGACTAGCAATGGTGCCATCGCTAGCGCTGAACTCAGCGGCAATGTCAGCCGCAGTGAGGCGAGGGTCAGCACTCGACCGGAGTGTGATCCGTCTGTCCTGCGCTGGTAAAGCATATCGGAGTCTTCCCGTTCTCTAAGCATTGCAAACAGTTTCTGACCTGCTAGATGGGATGATCGAAGAAATCGACTGCCGTAGGTCCTTTAGAATTCTTGAAGGGACCGTGACTTTCATGCCCGATTTCTTCATGTCTGCTGCTGCCAGCGTGCATGACACTCTCTGAGTGACTACTGTCCTTCTGTGCATGCCTTGAGTATACAAGTACCAACGTCGAGCACTAATGGGATGCAAAAATGCATTTATCGCTAACCTTGCAATCAGAAAAAATCGCTTCTGTATTAGAACCTCTGCACCTGATCCCCCCCCCCCCATTTTGAAGTCAAAAAGTATTAAATGGTTTGGTTTAAGGTGAGGCTTAACATAGCAAAATTTTTCTTGAATCCCTTAACTGGGAAAAAATTACGATTGGAAAAGCGTCTCACCGAAGACTTGGCCGCTACTGTAGTAAGGTTACATTGAGATGGATTAGGCCCCGCCTCGTTGACTAACCTGCTATGGCTTCATGAATTCGGGATTCGAACTCGTGACCATGCACGCATGAGAGGCGCCATTTGCCATTACGCTACCTCCGATAATGGAGTGGTGTAATTTGCGGAGTCCTGGTCCATGGATGATGAAGTGGTCAGCAGAAATCGTCTTTTTCATTTCTTGAGAATTTTGAGGATTACTCTGATGGGAGGCTAGAACAGTATAGTTATCCGAAGAAAGCTGACGTCCATTCCAACGAGCCTCGCCAAAGTAAATCTTCTTCAGTGGCAGTTGAAAATGTGATGGAGAAGAAGTGGTTCGTCTGAATTTGACGCGAAGCGAATCACTAACGTCTAGTTAATAAACATTACATCACAGATAAAATTATTTGTTTCTTTCTTCTATTTTCGCAGAGGGAGCGATCGTGCCATTTATAGTGGGCGACAAGAGTGGGTGCACTGCTGCCTATGGATCATCATAACTCTTTCCAAGCCTGGTGTCGAAGTGATCTCGTAGAAGTGAACCCGAAGGCATCGCACTAATTCAATCGATGATTACTTATTCCCAACGGTAACGTCAAATACCGAACGGATATCGAATCTATAGTCCTGGTTGAGCGCTAAGGAGCAACATGCTTTCATTATTTTTAGGCATAATTCCGGACGCTCTAAGAAATGAGCGAGCTGTATTACGGAATTTGCCTTAGCTGCCTTACCGGATATCTTACCTACTGATTCCCACTTCTTGGAGTATTTAATAGATAGTTTCTTGCGTGGGGTATGCTCCAAAAACTAAAATGTGATGGAAACGACCATTACCGACTTAATCGAATCTAGAAGTCCACAATTTCATGTAAATGAAATAATGGAGCTCGCAGCTTGTTGGCAAAAATGTTTGGGTTCTCATATTAAATCTTAAAGTTCTGTTTGAGCTGAGACGTATTGTTTCGAAGTTTTGTAGACAACCTAATAAGATGTGAAAAATGTCATGGTGTCAGTGTCACTAAATGGGTGATTACGACTCATTGCGAGAGCTTAGCTTTAATCACTTAGTGCGGCTGACTTTAAATCTAGCGCCCGAGTAGTCGTAATACCTGATAGAGAATATGAATGAGTACAAAGCACATAGGGTGAGGGCGTGAAGAGAGATGATGCTCGCCCAGGAGTCTACACGGTAGGGAGAGTACTCAGCTGACGACGGCCTCTTTCTGTGTACCATTTCTGTCACATGAAGTATTTCGGTCTCCCTGAATTCTGGGTTCTCCGGTCATACAGGACTATCTAATCTTCAAGGCACTTCTTACACTTGGCTGAACACAACCTCTCCAAGGGGATGAAACAATTGGCAACCCCATGGAATAGAGTGGCTCCACGATACAGAGGTGCGAAACAATGGCATTCGAGACTTTGTAGGAGCGTGCCTTCTCATTGAGGAAATGGTTGTATCGGCCAAGGTCAGCCACGTAGCTACACTCCAGATCTTCCCACTGGCCCATTACAGCTATTTCGTTCGAAAGGCTGAGTGGAGCAGCTGAACGCTGAGTGTGTGATCCTCGGTGTTATTACCCAAGATGATGTGTAAGGGACAGATACATACATGTTTAGGAGTACTTAAGTAACTTTACTATTGAAATAATCTGTATACTCTTAGCAAATAAAAAGAATTTATATGAGAAACAAGGACCGCGGCTCCTACCACGGCTAATTCTCAGAGTAGCTTTGTAGGTGCCTTCCCATCTGCTTAACATGCAAACTTTGATTAATTCTACCGCCAAGAAGGCTAACTTCGGGCTATCCAGGTACATTACACCCGTTCTAATCAAATACCCGGTCACTTTCCTGTTACCGGCACTACTTTGTGATAGTACTGGGCATTGCAAGCTTCTTAAATGCCATAAGGTCTAGCTATGCACATTTTTTCTTTAGTGGAAAACTGCTGTGAGAGTGTTTAACTCTGTAGCATCTCTTCGAATGGGTGTTGTAAAACGTTACCTTCGTTGAGAACCTGCCTGAAATCTTTGCTTTTGTCTTCTCGGATCTTCACTTCTCTATTAGGGTTAATGTAGAAGCTTGATCAATGTGAAAGAGATAGATTAAATGGAACACATTTTGAAGGAGGATTTGATCGGGTTAATATTCTGTGCTCATAGAAAGAATTCCCTGAGTTCAAATTTACCTTTCCAAAAAGCAGAAAAATATTGCTTGGTGTTGCACAATACCCGAACAGTCGCCACAGTGGTCCATGATTGTATTTTTCTACTCTACAGGCTCGAAATATTTGTATTCCAGTCGATGCCCAGAAGCAGCAATCCGGTTGAAAGCAAACGGATCATCATGGATCTTCGAATATTATCACGAGCGTATGATTGTCCTCACATCGTCCACTCATACGGGTACCTAGTGACCGAGGTATAGAGTGTCATGACAGTTTCTTAGTAGTTCTTCATTTTTGTTTTTAAAGTGAGCAATGCTCCTATGAATGCCATGATTCGTTTTCGAAGCTACCAAAGCAAAGATTTTAAGTCTTTGAAATGAAAAGTTTGTAGACATCCAAGGGGATTGCGTGAAAACGGAAGACGCAGCCGTCTGAAAAAATGGACATTGTCTTTATCAGAAGTTGAAGAGTTAGTTACGTTGCGGCCCAATATCGTCGTCATGGCTGCATTCAGGGGAGTAGATTTTCCTCTCGAGGATGCCTCGAGGTCGGGCCGGCCGATGGAGTTGTCTCGAGGTCGGGCCGGGGAAGTCCTACGTTCCACCGTGGAGCAGGACCCGTACCTATCCATCAGGGAATCGCGGTCATGCTCGGCTAAAATCAATCGTTGATTGTACGTCTACTGGACAGCTCGTCTAGGTAGCAAAGCGTGGTCGATGGGTCCCCATTAACTGTCCGCTTATAACCTCTCAAGTAAGGTGGCTGCCTGCACTTCTCTTCTCATTTTCCAACATAAACTTCAATTTCTCAACACGATGACCGCTATAGATGAGAAGAGGGTCCTCTACGATAATCCTGTGAGGAAGCGGCAGTGGGGCGTTAAAGGAAGACAGCTAGAAGTCACCCTAAAGACCGACCTTCATCCCAAGAAGGTTCTCCTATCGCGTTGGTGGTCCAGAAAAGGCATTGAGCACTGGAAGCTGTTAGAGAAGGGACAGACGATTGACGCTTCCACATACGTTACCCAGCTGCGGAATTTGAAAGATCACGTCGACCGTACTCGTGGATCGAATGCGAAACCAATTTCCAACATGACAACGCCCGACCTCACACCCCAAAGGCGACCCAAGCCGAGCTAAAGAAGTGCGGATGGCTGATTGTCGCCCAGCCCTCTACAACCCTGACCTCGCACCCTCCGACTACTGGCTGTTCAGCCACCTGCAGCGCTCTTTGGACGGAAAAAAGTTTGAAACAGAGGATGGGGTCAGGAAGGCTTCCGACGATTCCTCAAGTCCCAGCCGCCGCCCGTCCGAGAGGAAGAGTCGGCAAGCTGCGTGAGCGTTGGCGTCGAGCAATGGAAGGTGATGGTGCATAGCTTTGATCTTCAGGTTGATTCGCTATTGAGATATTCGCAAAAAAGTCGGTGGAGAAAACTTACGCATCAACCTACATTCATCTCCGCTGAATTCGTCATTCACCGCTCATTGGCTAGAATGGGTGAGTTTGGCTCTCAGCTCGAATGTCGCGAGTTTTTCATTTAGGCGTGATGTTTTGAGAACCCTTCTCTGATAAGGAACCGACTCGCCAGTTTCTTTATGATAATGTCATCAAATGGTGGCAACACGCATTTGCAAGAAAGCCGTCAGAGCTCATGGCTACTCCAAGCCCCGGATCTAGGCTGAAGAGGCAGTTTCTCAACGAAAGTGTTATCGAGACTGTTTCAACCACCTATTCGCCAGACGTGCAACTGTGTGACCTCTACTATTTGGTAGTCCGAGCAAACATGTCACTCGCAAGCCATCTGAATACTTGTCGATCCTCGAAATAGAGGTGAACAGCATCTCTGTGTAATGGTCTGAGAAAAGAAGCTGCTTGGTGTACAGATGGGAATGGGGCGCTGGCAGCGATGGAGACTGTCTCAAAGGACATTGGAAAATTAGCTTTTTATCTTCCTTGCCGATCATTGTATTGAAAAAAAGCTTGCAAACTTTTGAAATGAATGACCGTGTTTTACAAGACATGTAGCAGTGAATGAACTGAAAAGCAGAACCACACACAAATTCTGTCATGTTGAACGCTTACGGATGAAGTATACTACTTTGTAGTGGCTTAGAAAGAGAGATATATGTTTTTAAACGCTGATCTTAGATCCATGCTCCAAAAGGATCCTGGAAACAAAGTTACGAAACCGTTTTTCCCTGTCTCATATCACTATGTTGCATGCATGAGCGAAGCAAATACTCAGTCCATCCTGCAGCGATGGCGCACTTGTGGCAGTATCATGAAAGGGACTCAGAAGTTAGAATCATCGAATGTATACGCTCAATTTGCTGTTTTTTTCACAAAGCACTAGAACAGCAAAATGCTTCACTTTATATCCCCCGAACCATACAACACTCAAAATGGTAGTCCAGACAAATTTTTCCTCTGCATTCACTCACCGAATAACGGTACAGCTCAATTCAAGCAATAAGAAAATGCGGAATTATGAGCCAAATCAGTTCGCAAAATCTCGAGTATTTTCGGGAGCTTCCGGGGGAAGGTGTTATAACATCACTGATCAGGTAAAAGAGCTGGTTGGCATGTTACCAGCGATATGCTCTACTGAAGTTAGTATTGTGGTGTTTATTAGAGAACTGCTTCCTGCGACATAACGTGAACACCATCTTGGGAAGAAAGAAGGATAATAAAGAGTCACTTCTTGTAATGTCGACTACCAAGAAGACATGTCCATAAAAGGCAAGCGCAGTCTTTCTCTCCGAATACCTGGTGCAAGGTACGGACTTAGTACATCGAGAGAGAGAGAATTTCACACCGTTGGGATAAAGATGTTCCGAAAAAAATTGCTTCCAACTTTGTAATTCCGCCGAGGAGCAGCTTCGGTTTTGTGGTGCAGGTAGGATAGTCCATAGTCTCCTATTGTTTGCATGTCTGAAAGAGCCGCACTCTTTAGTGTGTGAACCGAATATCACCAGCAATAGCTGACGGAAATCAAAAGGGATCCTCAAGTTGGTCTATTTTTGACCAACCATAATGTCTCATGTGGTTGTAACCATTAGGTGCAAGATCGATGTGTCGATCTTCGGAGATCAGCGGAGAAATTAAAAGTAGTTACTAAAACCAATATAGGAATCCCGTTGCCCGAGAGCGTTTTCCTCTGGATGAAAACCTACACTGAGTGCTTCATTGAGGACAACATCAGAGAAACCTATAGGTGGATTCAGAGCTCTGAGTGATGTCCACCGCCTGATCACCGTCTAAAGAAGAAGTTCCTAAACACAGTTACTGGATTATCATATGCGTGCATAAATTGATATTCAATGTGTTAATGCCCTTGCACCATTTCTGGCTTCGAAAGTGGGGCAGCATCCTTCAAAAGTGAGGGTAGTATTTTTAACAATGAGCGCACTCTGGTCAGATGAGTCATTTGATCGTCCTCTGACGGAAGAGCATGAAAATGCCAAAAATTTTGTAACAACATCTTGCGTGATCCGGATAGAAGGGCACCGCCGGTTTCTAAGTGCAGGCGAAAAAGTTCTTACTGAAATACCATTTCCGGTGCCCCTCAAATGTGAAGGAGAGCCTTGGATAGCTAACTTGGGGCGTGAAAGCATTTTTCAAACGTTAACGACTTGCTTTAAAGGCACGGTTCACGATAAAAAAGGTTACTGAGTTCTCCCTTTAGTAATACTCAGTGCCCCCCATGGGTGGGAGAAGGGACCCTCTCGCTCCCATAATCTCTGGCTTTAACGCCCCTCGATCGTTTTCACGTTATACGAGTGTCGAGACAATACAGATTGCAACTATTCGTTCTAGGACCCACACACAATCAGCTGATCGCCGAGTGATGAGGCGATGTTTTTCTCTGCTATTTGCCTTAATCGTCTTTCTTTTTCCTCTGTATTTTTTCATTGCTGCCGCGATCCCTTGTTTAATTTCCTACTCCCACAAGCTGAAAAAGGTGAGCAACTTTTGCTGTTACTAGGGTTTTTTTGTTTTCTTATGCTTCTAAGTGAATGGATTCTTGCTTATCATAGACTGTTATTCGCACCAGGACCCACACGCACGCAGTGAGACACATTGTATAGCTCGTCCGACGTCCCACACTGCTTCATTTTTCTGGTTCCATTCTTGTCCAGCCCCCTTTTTTAACGGTTTTTCGAAGCTTTTTTTCACTTTGGAAACACCGACTCACGCAGTTTCTTCACCTTCATCGCACTATTTTCGATCTTGTCTTCCATTTTTCATAATAATCTGGATTATTCAAATTATCGTGAACTGTGCCTTTAAGGAAAACCAAGATGACCTGATGCACTGAGGGCTCGATCCTCCATGTCAACCCTTTCCACGACCGTGCCAATTGCACTATCGCTGTACGATCTAGAGACTACTCCATTAGCCTGTCTGTGCGATATAGTGGTATAACTAGGGAGAAATGGTCCTGGAACTTTGTTCTTGAAGGTACAGTTTATGACAAAAATAGTTTCTGAGTTGTCCCGCTAGGAATACCCACTGGCCTCCAAGGGTAACAGAAAGGACGCTGTCGAGCATAGTGGGAGCACCGTTACCGGATCGCCCGGACTTCCCGCCCCTCGATTAATGTCGCGTCAGACGAGTGTCGAGGCGATACGGATTGATATATTCGTTCTATGACCCACACACAATCAGCTGATTGCTGAGTGATGAGGCGATGTTTTTCTCCCATTCTTTTATTCTCTGTCATTCTTTTTGCTGCTGCGATCCTTATTTTAGTTTTCTACCCAAGAGACTGAAAAAGGGCTATCTTTGCTGTTACTAGGGTTTTTTGCTAGCTTATGCTATTGAGTGAATAAATTTCTGCTTAACGTAGTCAGCTGGTCGCACCAAGACCCAAACGTGCGCAATGACACACATTGTATAACTCGTCCAAACGCCCCATTCTACTTCATTTTCTAGTTTCAATCTCGTCCTATTTAAAGATTTTTCAATCTTTTTTTCTTTTTATAAACATCGATTCATGCAGCTTCTTCACCTTCAGCGCGCTATTTTCCGTCATATCTTCCATTTTTCGTCATAGTCTGTATTGCCCAAAATTATCGTAACTGTGCCTTTAAAATCAGTCTGTGCCTTGAAGATTTCGAGGGCAAAGTTGGGATCAGCGTTTGAAGGCACTCATGGCGCGCACTTGTTCACAACAAACACCTAGGGGTAATGGTACCATTCAGAGACGGCACGTTAGATTAAGCCAGTTTGTCTATACGTAGCTGCGCTGGAGCTATGGAGATACTGGCGGTGTGCAATTAGCCGTACCGCGTTTTGTAATGCATTCGTTGTTTATATTAGTGATGAAGCGGTTTTGATCGGTGAGCGGTCAAGATGTAGATTATGTCCAGACAGGATTTCTGTTGAATTTCTTTCTACGAGTTCGAGATGGGCAAGTATGCAGCGGAGACACTCAAGAAGTCAACGCACTCTGGGAGCGCGAAGTGTCATTGAATCTATGGTATTGGTTGCCAAGATTAATTTTGGGGATATACCCCCTTAAGAAGTCTAATATCGTGGTCACCTCTCCGGAACTGACGGGTGGATGCAGCATAAATCGATCGATTCTCAGAGAGACTGTGGTTCTGTAATCTGCTCGCTGTTTCTGTTAACTTTGCCAGCATTGGTAACGCACTTAAGAAGAACGAATCATCTCTCGATTGTATTATTGCATGTCATAAGAGTTACGAAAACAGTAGGTGATGAATATGACAAGAGTGAAGCTTCCAAATACTCTCCCATGCCGAGAAAACCACTGCAAGAGAACATGGTAACTAGTGAGAGTGTTTTACAGGGGCAACCCACTACATGGGCGGAGATGGTGTAGTGGCAAGAGGCACACTTAAGAGACGCATGTTCACGGGTTCTAATCCCGAATCGATATCGATCTGGGCCGACCAAGCTTTCCCTCCGAGGTTGGTTAATTGGTACCAGACTCGTCTGAGAGGTGAAAGCTTTGACTTGTACATCGTCTCCCTCAAGCCACTGTATTGGCCACATACGCATTCAATACGCCACCATGATCCTGAATGGAAGTCGAATGCGTGGGCGCATCCAACAGACGGGATTGATTAATGCCCCAAGGCTTCATCCTTTATCTTTTCAACCCACTACATCTTCATACCTCGTTGAGCGAGTTAAACGGCGGAGCTCCGCTCTAGCCACTTGATTCGCCTAAACTTTCTCTGAGCGAAGAACACGTTTCCACGCATTGGACCATATACGTAAACGATGAGATTATCCGAAATCATGGCGATGCCGAGATAAATATGTGCTCTTCACCAGCTTGGACATCTTTGCAGCAATGCTAAGGAGACTCGTCCCATTACTATCACCTATTTTTGCACCAACTCAGAATCTGATAGGGAGCGCAATGCGGCCATGCTTTGAAAACGTCGATGCTCTAGAACAGAGTAAAGCGTACAGAGTGACAGAGCAAAACGCAAGTCGAGATCGCCTTGATGACAACGCTTTCAATACGTTTCATCTCATTCGCAGGCATTCACGCGTCAGACTGGGAAACCAGTAACTTTCCCGACTCATCATAGGGAACCTTACTTAACGATCATCGTCTGGTGAGCAGTATTTCCTTCCCCTCTTGCAAGAATCATGCACGATAGTACTTCATTACCCTGCTACCCTGCTACTTGAACTGTTATTCGTCAATTTAACTGAAAAATCGCTACACTGCCCAGAAATCTTTAGCAGTTTCCCACTTGAATATGAGTATTAGACTCGGCAGTGCTATAATAGAGTATATAGATAAATATATATAAATAAATATATATATATACATCCTCCATCTTCTCTATATATAAAGCGCAAACTTTGTGTGTCCGTTTGTACGTCCGTTTGTGTGTCCTCGCAAAAGTCACGTAGGCACGATCAAGAGCGTGGAGATCAAATGAGCGCAGTGAGAAAACAGCTATGAAATGGGAACCTAACCGATGCTCTTCATATGACGTCACAGACTAAAAATCAGAACTCGCCTCCCACGACGCAGGACAGTCAAACCCCTAGGATCTTGAGAAGCTCAGAATGGAAACATTTCCACGATCACCTATTAATGTTAAGAGATCAATACCCACAAAGCGGTTCAAATTTGGGAATACCACCTAATTCTTATACACCAAACGTTCTACTGACTATTTACTGTCGTGCTGAATACTTGTACTATGGACGACTCAACTATCGGTTCGCAGCCAGCTGAGGGAGGAGAAAGGTTAAGCTTCGTGGGCAAAAATACCCTTTTTGCTCACGAAGAATTTTTACCGGAAGTAGCTTTGCATTTAATCTGTTTCCGGAATAGACGCGTAACTTTCCGTAGAACCATAGTCGGAAATCCATAGGAATGACTAGAAGTCTAATCTTATCGAACTTTCTGATTTTTAATGTGAATTTCGCTTACGCACTTCAAAAAACTACTCACTTCATGATACTTCAGTAGCTAGATGAGGTTTTTCCAAATTTGCTTGGGCGAAATCTGTACGACAGCTCATCATCATGTGGGAAGCGCTTGCGTCTAACTGTTTGTTTGTTCGTTCAATTGTAGAGAAATTCGATATTACCTTACCTGTATAAGTCGGGTCAAGTTTGGGATGGGTTGGGGAGAGGGCAAGACCAAAAGAACACATTTGAGCTCAGCGAAGCTCCTACTTCAGTGGTGGGACATGCACAGGATTATGTGATGTCATGGGCAAAACTTCTTAAAATAAGTCGGGTCAAGTTTGGAATGGGTTGGGCATAGGGCAAAACCAAAAGAGCACATGTGAGATCAGAGAAGCTAGCCTCTAGGGGTGGGACATGCACAAGAGTGTGTGGTGACATGGGCAAAACTTGAATAGGTTCCTAACAGCCCAGACGCCGAGAAAAAAAAGGCCAAGTAGAGGGACAGGTCAACAAACAGAATGAAGGAGAGGCAGTGGGTGGCAGTTTCCCCACAGGTTCATAACTCCATTCAAAGAGGGCGTGGAGGCTGGAAAAAATAAAAGGAGTGAGCAGGGCCTTATGGTGGTGGGTACGCGTGCATAGCAAAGGTCCGCCCACAATAGGGAGCATGGGTTAATGTTAGGTTCTTTTTGAAAAAGCTCATAAGTCTATTTGAAAACGTTCTATAATGTTAAAAGGAGTGCTTAAATCATTTTAGATCGCACTGCCCGATCTGAAAAGATCATTTTAGAGAGCACTGTCCGATCTAAAAAGATCGGACAGTGCTCTCTAAAATGACTTTCTAATCATTTCTGAAGAAGTTGGCATGCAAGTAAATCAGGTATTTAATAATACCAATAAGATTCTGATTAGTGTTGAAAGCCTTTGATATGTATGTTTGTCTTCTTTCTCTATCATTCTTTAACCAAGCACGCACATCCTAGAATGGCAAATTCAAGATGAGACAGTGTTCTCCAGAATTGTTTTATAACCGCTCTGACGAAGTTTGAGAAGTAGTGCCACATGAATCCATTTCAAAAGTAAGTGTTGTGATCATTCACGTTGGAGCAATTGTACTCAAGTGGTGGGCGCGAATGTAAAAGGGCTTTCCGACTTTGACACAAGAAGGAGGATGCACGGCGTAGCCGGGCATTACATAAGAAGAAGGAGAGCCCGGCGTTAGCTGGGCGATCCGACTGGTATATCTATAAAGCGCCAACTTTGTGTGTCTGTTTGTATGCCCGTTTGTGTGTGTTCCCAAAAGTCACGTAGGCACGATCAAGGGCGTGAAGATCACAAGGGCGCGGTGAGAAAACAGTAATGAAATGGAAAGTCAACCGATGCTCTTTCTATTGGTCCGCTGTTTGATATCCATTCTATTTATGACGTCACAGACTAAAAATCACAACTCGCATCCCTCGGCGCAGGACAGTCAAGCCCCTAGGAACTAGAGGTCAGAATGAAAACAATTCAACGATCACCTATTAATGTCAAGTGATCATACCTCAGGACGTTCAAATGAGGAATATCACCTGATTCTTATACACCAAACGTTCTCCTTGCTAATTACCGTCGTGCTACATCCCTATACTATGGACGATTCATCTATCCGGTCGCAGCCAATGAGGGAGGAGAAAGGGTAGGCTTAGCGGGCAAAAAAGCATTTAACCTACTTTCCAGATTAGACGCGTAATTTTCCATGGAAACATAATAGGAGATTCATAGAAGTCTAACCTAATCGAAATTTCTAATTTTGAATGTGAATTTCGCTCACAGATGCGCACTCCGAAGAATTATCCACTTTATAATACTTCAGCAGCTACATGAAGTTTTTCTAAATTTGAAACTCAAGCGAAATCTATACGACAGCTCATCATGTGAAGGGCTTGCGTCTAATTGCTTATTGGTGCGTTCAGTTGTACAGAAACTCGATATTACCCCAGGAAGCGCCAGCATAAGTCGGGCCAAGTTTGTTATGGGCTGGGCATAGGGCAAGGTAAAAGAACACATTTGAGCTCAGCGAAGCTCCTCCTTCAGGGTGGAACATGCACAGGATTGGGTGATGTTATGAGCTAAACTTCCTACTATATATAACGCGCCGTCCAAGTGTTTGTGTGTTTGTTTGTGTGTGTCCGACTTTAAATTCATAACTCCTGTCTCGGTGAACCTAGAGCGTTCAAATTTGGAAGGGGTACAGTCGGCGGGATGGGAAGTATGGTGGGTGGCAGGACCAGACTCCCCCCTCCCACAGGAGACGGAGTTCCCTTAGAAAAATCAGAATGGGAACACTGACGATGGAAGAGGCCTTAGAAAGCAAAATCCCCTCCCCAATTGAATCCTACACCTTCGTTATTTACGACTGTTTCCCTTCGCTTCGATATCATTCTTGGCAAAACTTATCCCACCGCTAATAAACTTGGTTTCTCATTCAGTGAGAGACCTCATCCGTAGAGAAAGGAGGCTGTGTTCATAAAGATATTTGACAATGGTATGGCTCGAGAACATTCGTAAGTGCCATTCAGGGCTTTGGTTGCCCACCAATTGAACCTTCAATGGGTCATTATTTTTAAAATAAACAGCAACAGATTGAGACCTCTAGTCATAGGCATGAGCATCGGCCTATTTTGAATACATCTTGCATACCCTATTAGTTCTCTGTCAAATTTCATATTCCAAAAAATCATTTGTTCCAGATGAGGAGAGGTTGATTGCGAACTATTACATCCCTACCATAAGAAGGCGGGAAGCCCGGCGTTAGCTGGGCGGCCCGACTGGTAGTTGAGTATGCTATTTAAGCGAAATTACAATGTGTTGAAGGACCATGACAATGAAGTTGATTTCTGAGCATCGTGTTCAGTTTTTTTAATACCATGGTTTCATCACGAGAGTTCACCAGGTTCGATGTAGACGAAACAAACTACATCCTAACAAAGTCCAAAAGAGCCTGCGACTATGAAGGAGGCATTTATAGAAAAACCAGCTGGCCTGCGCACGATACCGTGCGGCTAATGGCTTGTGATAAATGAATTTCCTTGGAGATAACCTGCAGCGTAGTGGTCTTAGCAACACAGTAACCACATACTTCCGCAAAAATTAAGAATACCGTTTTCCCACCACAACTAATAGCGTTATATAGCATCTATCGAGAGCGTACATTTCTAGTGAACTGCGTTTGGCAACCATTTACATTCGTTTATCTATATATTAGCAGAGTATCTAAGAAATCAAGATAAAACCTGGAAATCATTTACTTTCTTGTCGACCCCTCACCATAGTGTAATGAACACCTGTACTTCACTGAAAATGAAATGGGGATTTCTATGCACTTCGATCATTTATCCGCACTCGTCGAAGTAAGCATTTGATAACATACCATTCAACGATCTCGCTGGCCAATATGTTGTTTGATGAAATTTTACGCAAAATCATCTTAAGCAGGTCCAAATTAACAAACTTCGCGTGAACCCAGCTGCCAGTGGGCGGGGCCTATACCTGCCACCCGCCATTAGTTTCCCCGTCTTGCCGCCTGTATCTCTGCCAAATTTGAATACTCATGGTCCAGCAGAACAGGAGTGGCAGATTTCCGGTGAGCTACACCTTTCACGCACGCCCCGCCCCTAGTGGGCGGAGCCCAGCCTAGGTCACGTGTATCGAAGGAGTTCGGATTTTGAGGAGGATTCCCCACTTGTCATCCCCAATCCCCACTTGTTCCAACCTGTCGGAGCTGTTCCAGTTGGTTTCCGAACGGCGCCATATAAGATAGTGTTAAGACAAACAGTCAAACAGACAACAACGGTTTATATATAGTAAGGATTACCGTTACAATCCAATATTACGTTTGGTTATTTCTGTTTTTGAAACTAGCACAAGTTCAGATAAAATAATTTCCACGCTGTCGGCTATTATTTGCATCTTTCGTGAATTCTGTCATTATCATATTTGCAAAGCTTACTGTAAAGCTTTGTAAAGCTCACCAAACAAACAAGCTCAGTTTGAGGTCGCTGTGCTGCGTTTCTTTGAAAAATCCGCTCTTGTTGTACGAGAGATAGGCCGCTTCCTACTTCCTAGCAGCTTCAGCGCCACCGCTTCTGCTAACATGGATAAACGGCGTAACCGTCGTTCCATCTGCAACAGCTACGTGGGTATCGTCCACTCGAACTCGAAAAGATATGCACAAGATGCAATTTTGGTTTCGGCGTCTTTGTCGTCTGTTTTTTCGATGCCATACCACTGGCGCTCAATGTTGTGGTTAAGCGCTGCACGTAATTGTGATTTCCCCGGAGGGTATTCCAGAGCGCTTACTTTTCTCGAAGGAGTCGAGAAGATCTACGTTTATGTCATCTCGTGGTTACAGCTGGTATGAGGATAAACCATGAGGGATGGGAAACACCTATTCCTAGTTCTGCTCGAAACGGGCAGAGATTGTGCGACTCTGACAAACGGCACCGGCACCGTTGCTTTGTCAGTACTTTACAAGAATCGACCCCAGCGTAAAAGATCGATGTCGACCTTGATGAGTCTTTCAGAGCTGTTATTTTTGTCTAGGTGAAAGTCGCCGGAACAGTCGCCGGAAACGAAGTGGTCCACAGCGATTTTTTTGAGGGCGAGGCAGTGATAACGACGAGGCAGTGTTAGACCACATCATCATGGTATCATTTAATATGGTCTTGATAACGTTGAAGCGCAGTTGCTACATACTAGAAAGGCGCAGTCGAAAACTATCTCGAGAAATCATCTCCTTTGCCACACGCGTAGAAAGTGGAATAAACAAGTTAAATTATCCAACAGCTCGAAGGTTCTCCATTTTAGATGCCCATATCAGGGTTAGTTCCTGGAAGCTTCTAAAAAACCTAAAAAAAAACTGGAAAGATATTGAAGTGTCTTTCTTTTTTCCCATAATTTATTAAAGTATCAGATTCTCCGAAGAATTTTGTCGATTCTATTAGGTTAGAAAACAAGTTTTTTAGAGAACAGTTCAACTCATCGTCTTGATAATCATCAGTTTGTGATCTTTTTCCAAATATTAGCTGGTTCTTTTTGGAACGTTCATAATCCTGCTTTCATACAACCTTGGAGCTGAAGAATCAGGTGCTACTTGCAGTCCTCCAAAGAGTGAAACGATGTCCCGTTTATCCATTTCCGAATATGCTTGAGCGTGTCGTAGCAGGGTGTTGCTATCATCGCGTAAGATATCCCAATACTTCATTAATTTCTGACGGGTGGCTAGAGATGCGAGGAGTCCAGAGTTATTTCTGTTTGAAACCATTCTTTCGCGACTGGATATTTCTTTCGATGTCTGCCTTCGATTTATCCTCAGATCATCATATACAATTACATTCCAGACCCACCGGCTAAAATATGACCATCGCGGATGAATTTTGGTTTTCGAATTAATTGATGATGTTCCATGAAAATAACTAATTATTGTCTTCGTGCTTCGTTGTTCTAGACAGTCCATTTCTCAGAATCGTTACCACGCGCCTCGGAAAGGGCTGATTCTTGTTACGCCATCAAGCACAAATACCATTCGAGAATACAATCGATGTGGTTGCTATCCTTTCAATGCGGCGTTTCTGAATTGAAGGCAGCTTTAGAAATCAACCACTAAATGGTCCTATTTCGATACATTGGGTCTTGACCCTACTTTACGGGCAATACCACGCGAATCTGTTTCGATTCACTTGAAGTTGAAAAGCTTATTCCACAATATATGTCTGTTGGCTTGTCAGTGTTTCTGTATGTGTATGTGTGCGGGTATGTGTGTTGCTGTATGCGTAATTGACCGGAAACGCTCAACTCTTGTTCAGGTGGACGTAGATCGTTCGAATTTGGTAGGCATACAGGTGGCGGGATGGTAGCCCTAACGGCTGGTTGCATGACGAGACTCCTTCCACGGAAGTAGGGGGCATGCGCGTAATCGAGGGACGAAGCGATTACCATTCCACGAGTTACTCAGATGCGACGAGTTTTGAGATCCGTTTTATGAAAAAGCTATATGGGCGCATGCATCAAGGACTCAGCTTCATGTCAAGCTTATGCGTTCAGCGCTCTCCCAGATGCACCACCTTTGCACAGCTAGAACACATATCGATTCGTTCATCCGTTCGGTGCAGTGGCATAACACATTGGAGAATCGGTTCCATAACTGTGTTCCCAGCATCGTTTCGCGGATAAGAAAAGCAGACTTGAAATCAGCATTCGAAGGTACGTACATGGTATACATCTCTCCTTGAATGGCCTTTGCTAGCAAGTATTCTTCCCGTGCCGCAGTGCCGATTCAAATGAGAATCCGCCAATTATGTTACGTTGGCCGCCCACCAAAATGGGTGGAGCGAGGACGAAGTATCTGCTTCCCTTTTCTGAAAACTTCCAAAGGAGGGCGTAGAAGTGAACAGAAACTGACATTCATAGAAAAGAGACGAAGGCGGAAAGGAGAGGCGTTCGAATTTCAAAGGAGTGGCATGAATGAAGGTAATTTAGGTGTAGTAGAATAGGTAGCTGTTGTTCGGCAATAATGATATATCGAATTTTTGTGTATTCAGCTGATGATCAGTATCCTCTCTCCCTTCAGTTACAGACCCTTGAAGCATGATTGAAGTTGCGCTGCAGTTCACTACTCGTCGACATCGTTTTACTTGTGTAAATGACTGGGTATTCAGAGCTCCGCTCCCTCAAATCAAGGAACGGAACGCTTAAGAACTAAAGCAGATTTGAATGGAGGTGCTCTACGTGTCGATGTCGATCAATCACTAATCTAGTGTGAATGAATTAGTGTGAATTTTTTTTCTATTTACACCCCTAAAAGACATGAAGCGTCCGTTTGGTAGGATTCACAGTGCGGGCGTGTTGGTCAATGCGCCAACTTATATCGATCTGCTGTGTTTGAACGGTTATGCATAGCTTCATTCCCTATTTATGGTGATGGGTGGCAGATTTCGATCAGTGTCGATTTTTATTCGGTGTGGGACTACTGACTAATTACTTCGATCTAAAGAATCTATATCTAATAACAGGAGGAAGTATGGCAATCCAATTCTTAAATAAGAAGGAGACTGGCGTGAGTCTTTTGATTCTACATGTCTCATTTGTTTGAAATAAAATAGTAGCTAGACCCAGCGCATTCAAGATCCATGAAGATTTCTTGGGAGACTCATTGCTATGTACAGGTCCTCGGGTGCTCGAAGGTAGGCATGGAACTATTACTACAAACTTCCTCATTGTTCGTGTATTGGAGTGATACGAAGTACTGTGAATCGTTGTGACTGACTTCTATGTATTGGGTTGTCTGTACAGTTCCCGCCGATTTTTGATTCATCTTTGAATGAAAATTCCTAGGAGGAGAAATACATTGATTGAACAATATATCCTCCATTCTGTTAAGTAAGGATCCGCCGTCTTTCTATAGGTTCCAGTTGCCCTCTTCCATAGAAGGTTCCAGACTTAAAATCGAAGAACCCTCTCAGGTGCTTTTTGCAGTCCTCCAGCTAATTGAACGATTTTCATTTCAAAGAATTTTGCAGAAATCCAAACAAGTGGTATCCTGATGGTGCTATGTCTGGGCTATGTGGGGAGTGTGATAAGACATCCCACCCAAGCTTTAGCAACTTTTGACGGGTGGCCAAAAATACGTGTAGTCTGGGGGTACCCTGCTGGAAGATTACACCCTCACGATTGGCTACTTCGGGTCGCTTTTGGTCTACCGCTGATTCCATATTTACTAGCTAACTACAGTACCTTTCCGAAGTCATCGTTTGATTATGCGACAACAGCTCATGGTAAGTTATTTCCCTAGAATCCCGTCAACAACTTGGCATAGTCTTCCGCACCTGGATTTTGACTTTTGCAGTGGTTTGTGACGGCTCACTAGGGGGCTTCACGATCGTTTCCGCTCCTCGTTGCTGTACACAATCCAATTTTCATCTCTCGTGCTCATGCGTTTCAGAAACGGCTCATTTTTATTTCGTTTGAGCAACGAGTCGCACATGGAGGCGCGGTCCGTCGCATTGCGCTCGCTCCTTTCACGAAATATCTAAACATCAAGGCGCTTTACAAAACCAGTTGTCTGCTGATGACCATGGATGGTTAATTTCGAAACACTAAGCCCTTGTCCTACTCCACGAGCAGTGGTGTGCCGGTTCGCTTCGATTAACATTTTGAGTTGGTCGTTTAAACTGATGATAGTCTCCCTGAGGGTTGCCGGTCTTCGAAGGAAAATTCACTCTGTTTGGATTCCGCAAACTAGTCATGCACTGTACATTCCTCTAGGGCATGGTCTACTCAAACGTCATATATCTTTTATGCGGCTTGAGCCGCGTTCTAGGCCTTGCGGTAGAAGAAATACTCAGATGTCGAAAATGGTGGTTGTGGTTCTCCATTTTCATACGAGTCCTGTAATGACAAACTTCGGCAAATGTTGACAGAATCCCAACAGTAATATAGAGGAAGACCTACTCCTTCAGAAAACATATAACTTTATTAGGTTGGGTCCTTGGTCTTTTGTACAACGGTTGATAAATCTGGGGTGTTAAAAATCGGCGCAAACTTTTCGGACAACCCAATAAATAAATGTATATGAGATAAAATACTTCTTACGTCCTGCATGAATTGGTAAAATTACATTTAGAATGAGGTTATGGTGTGCATGGAAGCTATGGCTACTTGCCTAGACTTATTGCTAAAGCGAACGGCCAACAAACCAATTCCGGAGCCAATAGTTGGGAAAATGTCCGTAAGTGTTGTGAGGGCTCTCGACTATCTCAAAGAGAATCATGTGAGTTTGGATGTCTTTTTGAAGTATGTAGATCTTGTGAAGCCTTTCGTCCTTTTTCCGATTGATTTTCATTGAGTCCTATGTTAAGTGGTGGAGGTTACGCAATAATGTTTGTACTGCTTCGCCGTACAGATTTGTTATGTTTGAACAGCCTTATATAATCGATGTTCCGAGCAAATCATCGTCTTTAAGGACCTGAATGTAATTTGAAGCTCAACAACTTAAACCAATGAGACGCCGCTGATGGTCGCTAGGTAATTCCGAAGCCGACAAAAACGAATGAATCCCACGAAATCACTTCCCGCAGCCACGCATCACAATGTTAGTATACTGGGAAATGAACTGAAATGAACTCATTGATACGTGTTGTTCCATGTTACACCACACAAATGCAAGTTTTTAACTAAGCTTCACGTGGTGAGAAGCAGCGATGTGGGCAAATTTTCATTCTTTTCGCACGGGGCAATCATACCACTCACCCAGGTGCTCCTACCCTACTTGGGCTTGGGTAAAGAACAACACTCCCTTGGCTAAAGCCGCATAAAAGCAAACAGATGGTCGGTGCCCATCCTCTCCTCCGTCTCTAATACAGCTCTAATACAACAAGGACTAACACGAACATTGAGTTCATATCTTGATATACACAGGGTGCGCCAAAATTACTTGCTCAAAGTTGCAGAGTTTGATCTATTGATTCAATGCAGCGATGATCTATCGATTAACCGCGAACATGTTTGGCACTTCTTCCTTTATCAAGAACACAAGCCTCGATCCTCAGCTCTTACTCCTTCCAAAATGGCAGGATCTCATCCTCTCAGACCCGCGATTATTCCGTCACACCAGATATGTCGCTCTCCCAAAACCATCGCAAAAACTCTATCAATCATCAGAAGAACTGTGGACTTCACCATCAATCTAGGAGCTCGGTACCACAGAAAATGCCCAGGAAGTGGGAGAAAAACAACTGCAACTTTCACGAGAAATGTTAGAGTTGTACGGGATATGGTGCGGCGCAACCAGAAGAGGTCGATAAGGAAGATTGCTAAAAAGCTGGAAATAAGTCATAGTTCCGCTCGCCGTATGGTCAAAGAAAAGCTGAGATTGACACCTCATCGATGCCGAAAGGTGCACCTTCTCACTGCATCCATGAAGAGAAACCGGACCCAGAAGTCCAAGATGCTCCTCCAACGGTTTGCGTTGGCGCGCCACCGAGACATTGTCTTCTCCGATGAGAAGCTGTTTTCGTTGGAGTCGACCTTCAACCGTCGAAACGATCGGGTGCTCTGCTCGACAGCTCAGGAAGCTAACGAGACGGGAAGAATTCATGGATGCTCTGGACATGCAGAAAAAATCATGGTTCGAGCAGTGATCACCTACGAAGCAAAGTTCCCGCTGGTTTTCATCGACAGCGATGTAGAAATCAATACGGAATCCTACTTGGAGAGCGTGCTGAAAAACATCTTGCTTCCGTGGACAACATATCACTTCGGCTCTAGACCGTTCATGCTCCAACAAGATTCATATAGCGAGGGCGACCCAGCAGTGGTGCCGAGACATCCTCCCAGGATTTACCAATGCTCAGGAATGGCCATCTAATAACCCTTATCTGAATCCAATGGATTATTCCGTAGGGTCGCTATTGGAGAGCAGGGCCTGCTCTAAGCAACATCACTCAATTGATTCGCTGAAGAGGGACCTGCTCGGAGCATGGGAAAAAATACCTTTGGAGTACCTTCGCGCCACAGTGGACGACTTCGCTTACGTTTAAGCTGTTTCCGAGCCCGTGGAGGGATTTTCGTGATTTGAATTCATTGTGCGTAATGGCTTAATGTAAATAAAGTGTTATAGAAAAATTAGTTCTCAATCTATCGTTTAACCGTTACAGCGGTGGATATTTGAGCAAGTAATTTTTCGCACCCTATAATACTAGCACTGTGATAGGTGCCCTCCCCCCCCCCCCCCAACTACATCTTCATCCCTTGACGCGTATACCAAGCATCCTTCTCGTCTCACCGGTGTCACAGGCTAAGCGCTGAATTTGATACAACATCCCTCGCTGTGTGCAATCTCCGTCTTTTTCAAACGAACAAATGATTTGCAGTTATCCCTAGAACATGCACGGTGGTAAGGCCTACTGTGGATTGGTTGAGGTTTGACATTGTCCCCTGGCAGATTTATCAAGACAACATCATTGCCCAAATACGCTCGTGCAATGCATGAACGAATTCTGCGCTGACTGTATTTTGGTTTTGACCAATTCAAGTTCAGGCAAGAAATACTGTTGCTGGTAGCTCACCAAAACCGAAAAGGGTTTTTATTCTTCCTAACGTAGGTCATCATTTTCAATTGCTGCAAAAAAAAGATCAGCGAGAACTATCTTACTTCACGCCATCTGCTTACTTTGGAGATGGAAAAAGAGGAATTATTCGTGACATGTGCAGAACAGCTAATTAAGTCGTACAGACGAAGTGGGACGGAAAAGTCACTGAGCAAGCATCTGGGATTGCAAAGTTGAATGGTCGTGGGTTACAACACAGATGATCGGGCTCACAAAGGTATTATCCGTGAAGCCGTGACAATATTGCGCATCTCTAGCTTCCTTCCATATCAAACAAAGTCAGCGCAGAAATGCGAATGCATTGCAGAGCGTATTTAGCTGTTGAGGTTCTCCTGAAAACCTATCAGGGAACAATATTAAATGTCTCTTAATCCGTATTACCTTTCTGACCGTGTATGATTCATGGATAACTGCGTCATTCGCCTTTTTGGAATAGATGGAGATTGAGAAGTCGAGAGACGGTAAGATTACTTGGTAATTGCTTGAAGAACGTTTAGTGGGACGAAGTCATGGAAGCCTATTATTATCACTTGGAGGGCATTGTCTAGAAGAACATCACGGCAATGATTTCAACATTGAATGCAAAATCCTAGCCTACGATGGGATCGGATTGAAAAGGTCAATGGAAGCTCTACATATCCGCGCGAGAAATTCGGTGCCGAACATCCGAAATGTGTTAACGACCGTGATAAAAGAACTACTGGAATTCCTCATTTGTGGGCTTCGATATTGAGAGTGAGCTTTGAGATCATCGCGTATTTCTTACATAACGACCATCAGCATTGTCTCATTGGTTCTCTGTTGTTGTGCTACAAACTACCTTCAGACCCTTGAAGACGACGATTTCCGAATGGCGACCAAGTAAGGCGGTTATACCATAACAAACCTGCATGGCAAGTCAGTGCGAAACAGTATGCGATACGCTCAGGTTTCAAATTTGCAGTAGGGTTATCCAGTGCTTTCATCAGATAGAGCAATTCTCAGGCTCGAATAAAATCTTCCTTATTTGGGAGAAAAACAATTTGAGTAATTATAATGACTAACTATTAACTACCAGTAGCTTCCTCCCTGTAAACAAAATTATGGTAAGGCGGGGAGGTAAGTAATCTATGAGGCGACGAACAAATGTACTGTTCAACGTCTTCAACTTCGATTTCCTGTTCCAGCAGGGTTGTGAATCTCACCTTTACAGATGTTAGTTTTAAGAATGTACAGCCCAGAAATCCCAATCCATCTTCAAATTTTCTTTGCAGTCAGTTTTTGTTTCAAACAGACCCTTAGAGAGTTCTTTGGCTGCACTTCTGTTCGTTTTTTCCTGGCTTCGTGCTAGTTTACTAAGGAAATCATGTATGGTTGCTCATTCCGCCACGTAACAGCGATTTTCATCAGAATGCTTGACATCTTCTGCTCCTGTCTGGAAGGCTGAGATGGTACTACAGGTGGCATATAAACTCTATAGAAACTACAGGGTGGGCCAAAATTATGATTTCAGCGCGCGCTGATGCTCATAGCAAAATTTTTCTGGATTCATAACAATTTGTTCGCCTTATTCCATTGCACAAGGTAGATTACATTATTACCTTCCTAATGATACTAAACTTTTGGTAGATTTTGAAAATAACGTAAGCGTCACTACTCCGTGAATCAATCATCACTTAGCATTTGCAAGCGCTTTTGGCACGGTGCATCTACAGACAGCTTAGCGTAACAAGGCAGGTGGGACATTCAACCATAAGACGTTTTCGAGAGTTGGGAACAATCGCAGGTAGGAGTGGTAAACCAAAGAGGCTTGCGGTTATATTTACGGAGAGTGTTAAGGATCAGGGCGAATATCTGCGTAACAGCGAATGTCATTATGAGCCCAAAATAGCTGAATGAATGGATATCTCACGGAGTATTCTGCGCGAAATCCCGAATCATCATTTGCACAACGAGGCCTTTACACGATCAGTAAGTGATTTCATCTGTGAGCAGGCTAAAGAGAAGAAAAAGGTTGGCTCTCAAAGGCTGACCTGCCGCATCCGAAAAATTGTCGTACGGAATTTCTGTTCACCGAAAAAACGTAGTCACGGTGAAGAAGGTGCTCAATAAGCAGGGCGACAGGATTTGTATGAAGCTCAGCGAAATGGAAGTAATACAGCGCTAGTCTAACTAACTTTCTGCGATGGCCTTTACGAGCTTCAACGCCGAGGCAAAAACACCGATTATTTTTGTAATCAAGGAATGAAAGTTGATTTGGAGGCCTGTTCGATCTCTTCATGCGCAATAGGACACTTTGGCGATCCAGACCGGAAATATTGTCAAGATGAAGCTCCTGATCGCAGATCAGAAATTGTCTAGAAATTTCGCAAAAGAGGCTCTCTGACTTCATAATCTTCGATCAGTGACCACTCTGAAGCCCTAACCTAAATCCCATGAATGCCTCAGTGTGGTCAGCCTTCGAGATGAAAGCATCCGTTAGACCAAACAATAGGTGAAATAATCTCAAAAACGCCTCGCAAAAAGCCGGGATCAACTGTCAGCAGGGTGGCCCGTCTGGCTAATTCCCATTGAGGGAAAGCATGGTGCTTAAGCTTTTGCAGCAGATCATTCACGATACTTGACAACTTTAAGCCTACTACGCACCCACCAACTTCAGCATGTAGTCCTTCTTCCACAGCAGAGCTTAGGATACTGTTTCCTGACCACAATGTGGGCCAAAATTATGATTAACAGACATCACATCAACGAAAACGAATAAAAAGCTAATAAAGCAAACCACTTCAGAAGTGTGTTTCACTAATCTCTTATCGAAATAGTTCATTGAAACTGGGATCTGTTGCTTTCTGCTTTCATCCAACCCCAGAGACGATGATTGACGGTGGCACGCAGCTAAGGTCATCGAGTTGATCCCGAGTTACTGCTTTTTCTGCTTTTTCTCAGGGCATCGCAACGCTTAGCACAGAACTTGGCATCCTCCTTCCGGTCCAATTAATTCAACATTTCCAATTTCATTCATAATTCGCTAACTTGCTTACTTTTACGAAGTTATTGAGGTTTCATTTTCTACTCGTACGCAAAGATCCTTAATCCTATAGCCACTTATCAGCTGTTATCAGTTGTCAGGAGTTCTATCACCGTTGTCTGTTACTGCTATCGGTTCTATTACCAGCCATCTACGGTGTTGTCACATCCACATCACCTACCAATGTGCTCAGGTTCCACTTCAATTACAAAATATCTAAGATATCGACTTTTGCCATTTATGGCTTTTTTTCAGCTGCTATTGGTTGTTATCACAACCAGTTGTCAACAATCTACATTTCGCCTCAGTCCAACAGTTATCACGATATCTGTAACGAACCCAGTCACACCTGCTTTCTACGGCCCCTCATCACTTCTTGTCCATTATTCTCATTTATCAGCTATGAATCCGTCACCCTACTTACTACATGCTCATGTTTCACTGAGGACACGAAGTGCTAGATGGATTTAGTGCTTCTATGGCCCAACTCGCGGTTTCTTCCTAGATTCCTTTCGTTTTCATCAACTGTTTTGAATCCCTACATCATTTAAGTTCTTCTAAGCAAACGTTCCACTCTTGCAGAAAAAAGGTACGAACTGGGATCTTTTAACTCTTATGGCCTCCTTATCGACTTATGTAATTTCCTCCCTTGAAACAAGCAAATCCATCCCGTCCCACATGATCTACAGAAAGGCAAGGTCCCAGTTTCATCATGAAGGACACGCTTATCATTTATTATCATACGCATACGATTGTACACAGAAGTTCTGTTCTTGTGTGGTCGTCCTGGTGGTTGGCCTCTGAGTTCAAGGCTCTGAAGAAGGCGAAGAGGCCGAAACGTAAGCTGGATAAAGTTGTGTATCTCGGAAAGGCTTAAATCAGCTCGAAGGACAAGTTCAGCTATGCCGAGATTAAGAGAAAGTCGAACATGGTCCATTTGCTATCAATTCCTTCCAACAATCGTCGACGAATTTGCCACGGCCCACATCATCTAACAACGTGCGAAAATCTCACATCGTGATACATGTAATTGACCCATTCACTTTTGTCGCTCAAATCCCCTCATCTCTCATCAACCATCCTCGAATCCGTCGCACCTCCTCATCGATGCAAATTCCAAGATTCCACTGCTAGCACGAAGGGTGTAACGGACTTAGGAAGTCTCGCCTCATATACACCCTATCTTTTGTTATCGTTTTCCATTATAATCCATATTCAAATCCTTCGCACTGTATGCGCTCTTTCAAGTATACCGCCAAGACTCCTTCGTTAATATTAGGAGCGCAACATACCCAGCGACTCTTCTTTCTATGTTACCTTATAACTATTATAGCTATTGACCATAGAACAATTCCGATGATCCTTAACTTCCGGTCTGATTCTTATTCGATTTAAGCTCATGGTTTTGTAGCCATCAGCTGGTTTGTAAGCCTTAGCCTAATTCTGGCCTCGGCACCATTATGGGCAAAATTAGATGCAAGACATGGTCATGGCAGATGTTGAACCGATAATCCTAATAAAGCAACAACGATACGTGTTGAATAAGCATGCATTTAGAATTGCTTGCAGGTAAGAAGGTGGCTTTCACTGCCATTGTTATCTCAAAAATTTGGGCACAACGCTTATCTACGCATGAGATGCAGGTCAGCTTCCTGCATTGAAGAAGAATCGTCAAAAACTGCACGTCTAACAGGCTCTCAACCCTACTCCCCAAGGAGGGATAGTTTACTTACCATCGAATATTGAATGGAGGCTCATATTAGTCAATCGAGTTTTGGAGGTCTACGAATATGGAAGTCAAAACTGCAAAATAGCCTTCCTAAAAAAAGTTATGAGAGTTCGAAGTTTGCTTAACAGTAGTGTCAATTGGAGATGCGAACTCGTCGCTGCGATATCAAACGTCGACGTGGTGAAGTGGTAGTGGTCTCACTTCACAGGTGAAAGATGCAGCTTTGCTCCTCGACGCCTTCGACAATTTTGCATTGTATTCTTTGGTTTCCTTTAAAACTCTCAAAAGCTTTCCTGACATTTGTTTAAATGAACGCCTTACTTCTGCTTTCATTTGCGCTTGTCGCACCTGTACAAGGGAGAATGGTTTGGCAGGTTTATTGAATCGATATGCTTTATTTTAACTTTGCCGTTCAAAAAACATTCAATGGTGAGGTGCCATAGATGTATATGGTGCCTGTAGGAACTCTATATTGATGGAAAAACTGAATAAAAGTGCGCACACAAATGCGGTTCAAAAACTGACCTGTTATACATGCTGTTTCTCAAAAACCGAGACAAAACAGGCATATGTCCCAAAACTGGACAAATACTCGCCAGCAGTGGCACAGTAGCCTGGATTTTCACCAACATATGAGCTCCTTGTTCATTAAGTGTGTTGTGCCCACTCTGACCATTAGATTTGGAGCTTTGGAGTTTTTTTCAGTTTTTTGAAGTACATTTGGTTCAAGCAGTACGTGTTGATGAAAATCCACGCTCCTGTGCCACTTTTGGCGAATGGCTGTTCAATTAGTGACAAATAACTGTTTTGTCTCCAGTTGAAAGAAGCAGCATGTGCAGTTTGTGAACAACGTAGTGCTTCACACATTTTTTTACGTTTTTCCACCAATCTCGAGTTCCTACAGGCAATGAAAGCAGAAGTAAGGCGTTTGCTTGAACAAATGACAGGAAAGGTTTTGAGAGCTTCCAAGGAAACGAAAGAGAGAATGCAATAATCGCGACGGTAGCGGGGAGCAAACCTGTATTTTCCGCCTGTGAAGGGAGACACCAGCATTACACCACGTCGACATTTGGTATCGCAGCGACGAGAGCGCACTTCCAAATGGCACTACTGTTAAACGAATTTCGATCCCTCATAACTTTGCTAGGAAAGCAATTTTGCAGTATTAATAGCCATATTCGTAAACAGCTCCCAAAACTATCGATTAATATGAGACTCCGTTCGAAGTTCCATGGTAAGTCGACTAATCCTCCTTGGTTAGTAGCGCGCTACAAGCGGGTATCAATCCGAGGATCAAATTTCGGACTGATATCCGCTCAGGTCAACCGGGTTTCGGAATCATCTGGGGTCGTTTTATTGGTACCACACTCGTCTGGAAGCATAAAAACGCAAACGAGAACAACGGTCACTGCAAGTCATCGTATAAGCCACTTACGAGAATTCTAATTGAAGTAGAAGCGGAATAGCATTCCACTGCGGTCTTAGTCGACGCCGAGAGATTATTTTTTTGGACTTTAATCTGTTAAGACATCTGTAATGCAGCGTGAAATGGAACCACTGGTTCCAACGATTCCAGTGGTCTTGACTTCAATATATCGATTATATCCTGAAGGCCTTTAATCACATATATACTGCTTGGAACAACTGCAGACATGTCGAGCGATGGTAACCTGAATTCTGTACGGAGTATCGATGATCAACGAATATGTAGACTATTTTGAACATGTCTGGCTGAAAGGAAAGTGAGCCTAATCGATCGGCGTAGTTAGTGTTGCAGGATCAAGACTTTCTGTCTTGGGAACACTTCAGGGACTCTCGCCAGAAATGTGGACATTTAAAGCGTATAGTGTTCACTGACATTCAAGCAAATTTTTTGTGCTTATAGTCAGATTTACGTGATTGTTCTACCATTGTCTTAGAACATCTGCAGTATAACGCGAGAAATTAGTCGAAGGTAATCGTCTGGTACTGAAGTGGCAGATTGCGTGTGGTCAACCTCGTCTTCGCTGTGGAATTTTTTAAAGGGATTTACAGGAGAATGACCTTGTAACGCTTTTCTATACGGATATCGTGGTTAGGTATAAATGTATTTGTATGTATAGCTTCGTTTTATCGCTCTCTACTGACAGCAAGCACTGATTTCTTCTGCAGAAAAATAGATGGTAGGCTGGAATACTCGTAAGTTTTCAACGGCATAATTAAAGAGGGGCAACCACGAGGACCATGAAACCTGTATATAGCGAACGAATGCAGGTATCCTTCGAAATATATTGCTGGCGGAGTTCCAGAACCATTACAGCAGAAAAGTCAATAGTATCAGGGCCATCTGATGTTGCCGATGTCGATGATAGGGTTGGTTCTAGCTTTCCCTCCGAAGTGGTCCTCTCATTTCACGTGTTAGTATCTGAGTATCGTAGAGTACCTGTTCGGCATCGCATACTAACTTCTGTCACAGCAAAGAACGCCTATACGCAATGGTGAGTTATGAGTTTATGCGGAAAAGTCAAAGATGCTCCGCTCACCGCGTATGGGTCTCCTTCCGACTTGCCGACCAATCCCCTATCTTTGCCCATTTTTCTGGCGTCTGAGCGTTTCTGAAACAAAAGTACGTTTTCGTGCCAATGCGGTGCATGTCTGCCGCTGGCTAACGGGCTCCCCTGAGCCAATATGTGCTCTTGGGATCATGCCCTTGACCCATCCCAAACTTTACCCAAGTTCCTCAGTGCTTCTTCTGGTATTGCTGAGTTTCGGGGCAAGTGGACAGACAGTCAGAGCGAATTCTCCATATTCTGCGAGTAGTGATGCGATTTGTAGGTAGTGAGTAATGATGATAACTCATAAGTAGAAAGTTACAAACGTCTTTGGAGAGAATTAAGAATTTCTGATCTTAGTCACCCTCACCTCAGTGCAGGCAGGTCCCGTCCACCGTACCAATCTGACCACACTTCTTTTAGCAGCGAGTAACAGTTTTCCACGCTCCAGAGCGTTTTTGGAAAGAGTTATCACTTTCAATTCTTAGTCGCTTCATCGCACCAAGGTGCAATTCCCGCCACCTCTATGAATTTGATCACCTTTCTTATGTAACCTCAACCACTTTTATCCCGCGCTCTAGAACGGTTTCGACCGGAGTTATGAAACTTTGATAGCCTGTGTAAAGAACCTAAGTGGCCTCACTTCAACACACGTACCGCCCATCATTGACGGAGTTTCCCTAGGTTTATACAAGCCCATCAAGCATCTATTTCATTCCATTTGCTGCCCTATCCCTCACCTTTGCTTATTTTGCCTTGGCGTCTGGACTGTCAAGAGACCAATCAGAAAGTTTTGCCAGTGGCAACTCCGGCGCATGTCCCTCCTACTCTGAGCGGAGCTCCGTATGGCTCACATATGTACTGTTGTTCATACCCTATGCTAGATTCATTACGAGCTTGATCCGACCTTCCCGGGTGCTTCTAAAGGTAATACTTCCTTCAGTGACAGACAGACGCAAGCGCTCTATATCTAGTAATGATACTTCGACCTGAAGTAGTGAACTGCGTCAAAAGTGAAGTAAATATAAGAAGCATAAAATTTACGGACAAACACAAATCGTACGTAGGGTCCCAAACATCGCATAATATAAACAAATAAATGTAAATACATGAACAAATGCATAAATGAATAAATAAATATGTATATACAGGGTGTCCCAAAATTATGGGCGCCAAAGCTCAGAAACTCCCTGATAAGAAGTAAGTACTTAACTCCATTTCGATCGCTATCATTTTGCTGTACAATTTGGTTTTTTTTCATTTGAGACTTCCAATATCTTCTAAAAGGGGGAGGCTAATCCAGTGCCGCTTGCAATCGTTTGCATGCAACATGCAGAAGAGCAGAATAAAATTTCTTGCTATTCCACTGATGTCCTCACAGGAAGCTACTAAGCGATACAGAGAAGCAGAATCAATCAAAGACAGTGCTGGGAAGGGGTGAAAAGGCCAGTCTTTTCGAAGATAGAGCTACTGAAACTTTCCCTTCGTGAATCAATCTTGATACTGACTGACTAATCGAAAGGAGTGCAACGGAACAGGAGTTATCAAAGTTGTCGAAGTGACAGATTGTCGTGCAGAAGTTTCACTGCCATTCCTATCGAAATGCCACTACATTTCCGATCTCAACAAACAGAGTTACCTATATCACTTGTCGTCCCTTTGATAGACGCTTCGCTCGAGAGAGCTCTACTGACGTCTCCATCCTTCCCCGTCGCGAATCAGTGGTCCAGTTGATCATCGCCATCGCTCGAGGCACGAGGAACAAAGCGTTCTTTCGTCCAGAGCTTTCGTGAAGAAGTCTGACTATCTCATTGGCGTCCGTCCTGGTTTTCGTTTGAAGTCCCGAGAGACCCAGTCCCGCCTCGGTCCAACGGTCATCACGAGCATAATTTGTCCGGCCCACCTGATCTTCGAGTGCTTAGCTTAAGCAACGGCATCACTGATCTTGGTGCGTTGATGGAGCTCGGAATTCTGAACTCCCATCTGCACTTGCGTGTGTAGGAAATTTCCGAGCATTGCCCTGAAGGACGCTGAGTGCATGCTCATCCTGCTTTAGTAGTGTCCAAATTTCTGAGGCAAAGGGCCGCACTGTCGAAACGGTGAGTGCGGAGACTGACGTTCTTTGTCTTCTTCACTACTCCCTCGATGCTCTTGAATGCTCCCACGTCGCGCGTTTCCTTTTGCTCAGCTCCAGCGCTAGATTGTTTATCATATTGACTTCTCAGCCTAGATACGTAGCTAGAGCATACAGATATGTTCAGCGTGAGAAAAGCATCAGGTACCAATCCGTTTGTCATAAACACCGCTTTCGTCAGGTTCAGTTGTAAACCGGTCTTTCCACAAGCGTTGCTGAATTCGGTCAGCCTGCTCGATGTTCGGTGTTATAAACACGGTCATCTGCAAAGCGGAGATGATCCTCTTAGCGGCCGTCGACCTTCACTCCCATGCCTTACCATTCCATATGGCGCACGATGATCATGAGAGCGGCACTGAAAAGTTGGGGCAAGATGGTATCGCCCAGTCAAACGCTTTCTTAACGTTGATGACGACTTCTTTATACTATGATGAGATTCTAGTTGTGAGTTGTTGTATAGCTCACAAAGCATCCTACTATATGAAACGCGCTAAGTGTGCCTGCTGGTTTGTCTCTCTGTGTGTCTGTGTGTCTGTGTGTCTGTATGTCTGTGTGTGTCTGTGTGTCTTGTGTGTCTGTTTGTCTTTGTGTCC
>UZAF01016870.1:5870-25441 GCA_900617895.1 Haemonchus placei
CCCCCCCTTCCTCCCAATTTCACATCGCCTGCCGAGTTACTCTGAAGAAATCATCAGTTACAGACCGATAGAGTAAAATTTCCCCAGGAGGTCCGCAGAAAAGAGAAGTCAGCTGAACTTGAAGGGCGAGTACAACATTCAAAGCCTGTGATATAGAATGATCGGGAAAGGAGAGCTCCAAGCCTTTCTACTGTACCGGATTAGTGTTTATTGACAATGATGATGACGAGTGTGAACCACTTCATAGTACAAACGTTACGTTCGCTTCTCATCTACACCTGCTGAGCCCTTCACCATTGCTCTGACCCACCTGCGCGACACTTCACGGTATCGAAATCCGGTACAAAAGGCTCAAGCTCGAAAGGGTTCGATACAAATTTCAGCGTGTTAAGAGGGATGTTCCCCATCGTGCAGCACCTAATGACTCTGAGCGTTCTTCTTCTGTCAGAACTGAGCTAAGGCTTTCTTACTGTAGTTTCAAAAACATAATTGTTGACAGGGCTCGAAACTTTTCGTGCAGCGATTTTCATGGATAATTCAGATGGCTTAGGTAATTTTTCTCAAAAAGCCATATGACTTGATGAATAATTTTCTCAAGGCGGAAGTTTATGAAAACGGAATCGCTTGACATTCCCCGGAAGAAACAAAAAGTAACCGGATCCCATACCCGAAAACCTGCAGCCACACGAAAAGCAGTCAGACAAAACTAACGGGTTTCGTGCCATTGGGAGGGCGTGGCTTGGGTTGATGATCAGGTTGCTCTAGGTGGAATGGATCTGTAAGAAGGATAGTCAGCTAGTCTCATTAAATTTCTCAATACCCTTAAATACCTCACGGAAACAAGGAGCAGTTAGAATCAGCTAATAAGATATATTTGATCAGAAAACTTGCCAAGCAGTCTACAGAGGAAATCCGAAGAATGGCTGGAGTCGAGTCCCAAATATGAAATGAGGGAACGGAATAGGGAAAAGCTGTCTGAACTGTGCAAAACACATAATTTCAGAATAATGGAACAGGGCAGTTCCCACGTTGCTTAGCTTGAGCCGTCCAGAACAACGAGAGGCTAGGGAAAAGTAACACATTTCATGACACAGGAGGGCGTGGCATAGGTTAGCGCTCATGTTGCTTGGATCCGGTCTTCTCGAGTTGATTCCAAAGGACTGGATCTATCGGCTGAGTAATCGGGAGATAAAAAAAGCTCGTCAATTCGAAGAAGAACAAAATGCCTTTGGGGAAAGACAATTAGAGGGGATCAAAGAAGAACCGAACTACTCGATATCCATGTATACTATTAACGACTATAATTGAAGACTGGATCCCATTGACCCTGATTTGGTCTTTGAATTTATCCGGGACGTTCTCTTGTATACTTGATTTGACTGAGCTTCTGAGATTGATAAAAACAACTTTCTCAGTTGATTTTTCGGTTAAATCGGTCTACCCGATGCTCTTAGGATCGGAAGCATTTTTACAGATACTTATGCGAGCCTAGGCCCTCAGAGGCACGGTTCACAAAAAAAAAACGGCCGCTGAGAATCCTCCCTGGAATGAATCACAGAAGTTGCTAAATGGCTCGTGATCCATGTATGCTAGCAACCCCTGTGATCCTCATGGATAGCATAAGAGACGCTTTCGGTTTAAAAAACGGCCTAGATAGGGCGTAATGAAGGCCCCAAAACCGGCTTAGTCAACACGGACACCCAAAGGCGGATGAGTTACCACGGCGTTGTAGAGGCTGTTATGGTAGTCCCATTCGCGCCGAGACGCACACTTTGCACGCAGGCATCTTACTGTAGCCAGCTTTTTTCTTCCCTTTTTTTGCACTATTCTGGTCTACCACTTCCATTACTCGTCTAAACCTAGACACCCTAAAATTACGTGACGTGTACGATGCCTTCAAGTTGGGACCCTACGATTACCTGCTGTCTGTTCTACCCCGTTGCGGAAGGAGAAGAGCGAACGGTGATGTTTGGAAAAGAGGGAAATGCGTGAAATGTGATTCTGAAGACTAGGTGATACCCAGTTTTCGAGCAGTGGCGACTATTTCAGCTCGTTAGTTACGTAGTTCAACAAGTGGCTATGTAAGAGATAGCCGGTTTTTCTTCCTCAAGAACAAATAATTCCAATGCATGTTTGATGGCACTGGCCTTGTTTCCGCATCCAGGTAATTGGAAAAAGCTGCATTTCTGAGATATTTGATTTTCTTGGAATGAAAGCGTAGAGTGCTTACCCATTCTATTCCAATAGTCTTCCTGTTGACATATGGATTGCAACAAAAATGGGGAGCAACCGCAGCGGTATGACTCAACACAGAACAGTAGGAGTGACTGCTATAAATTTACTTTCATTTCTCTAAGAACAGGTTGTGGCCGAACAGAATGTTTTCACTCCGAACTAGCCAAATAACTTATAAAAAGGAGGTAACATTATCTTTAGCACCCATAATAACCATCGGTCTGGTAAGACTTTTTAGGTGCCAACTTCGATCACAAAATGGACCCCAGACCCCATACTTACGAATTTAAGTTGTCATTTTACTCGGGAAGCGCACATTCCTGAGAAAAATTTAGAGCGGTACTACTGACCATCTTAAAGTTCTGGTCAAGATATGGTACGATTGTAGTATAAACCTTCAAAAACCTTTCAGTATGCCTTTTCCAGTTCTTCTTTGAGAATTACTGTTAAACACTATATTCCCCCTCTCCAGCCAGTGACTCCCATCTAAGGCTCATGAATAAAATGTCTTGTATACGGACAAGAATGGATCTAACCTATTCCCTTCACTTCAGCTTGTAAACAGTTCATGATGTGAGCACTACCGGTACCGATGGTGAGTCGCAATCACAACGACTAGACTCGAAACCACGGATGAGGACCCGCGAAGGTGGTTTTCGAGCACTGAGCATTATCCACTGCCCTTTAATCCCCCAACTCTCCCGACTTATGAACCACACATCTCCACAATCACATAAAAGGATAAAGATAACGTTTTCGGGCGTTGATTAATCCCGTCTGAGGGTTGCGCCGCACTTTTGACCTGGGCAAAAGTTAGAGGTTCTACTCTCGCCCTTACTCAGCATGTTCAAGGAAATCGCTGCTTATTTAGTGCTTGTTTATTGACTTTTTCCGTTTTCGGAGAGCCGATTGAAGTGAACCTTTGTGGTAATTGAAACCAAACGCAAGCATCCATGCTTACTATGTGGGACAATAGAAATTATAAGAAAATTGATAGTACTTGGGACTAGTAGGACTAGTAGGATAATGGGCCTGATGTTTTTTTAACTCCTGTTATGTGGACGCGGTCCACGATTCGGAAGTCTCACAAGGTTGGCGAGTTATGGGCAAAACTTCGGCCTAGATCTGGACTCGAACCCGTACTTCAGCTATCCGGTCACCGTGCTTTTTATCCCTTACTCTGCCAAGATCCCGCCTGCCCTCAAATTCTTAATTCTTAATTCAAATTCGAATTCTCAATTTATACCAGTATTTGTATTTGAAAATGTCACGTTTTGTCCCGAACAATACTGAGAACTAAAAAAACTCTCTGCGGACTCTCTGATGGGTATGATTAAGTAAACTAGTAACACCTAGTAGCATTAGGGTGGATACTAAATGGTACTCGTGACGATGTTTTCCCCCATAATTCACTCAGATACACATAGCATCTTCATTCCACATATTTATCCGAACACATGCGGATAGCGAATTGATGAGGCTACTTCAAAGTACAATATTTCGAAATCCTGGGAGATTTTATTTATTTTTTTTCGGGGGCACCCATGCACTACATGGAAAAGGAATAGATAACAACAGTTCAGGGTAGCAGTCTAGCTGCCTGAACTCTTTTCGATAAAAATCATCAAACGCTCATCGGAAGTAAGCGAAGAAATCGGGTACGCCAGGGATTACTTATCTCCAAATTGGTCAAACTTGTTAGTCTGCATAAGCATTCTGTTACTCATTGGAAGCTAATTCTTCGAAGCCACTGCTTGAAGGGGCAAGAATTATTTACTCATTGGCCATAAGGTATAGTTTACATTCTTGGTAAAAGCTGTTTAACGGAAATCTGCATTTCCTATTCGGCAGCTACTGCAAGAAGGAGTCATGGCCTAACTTTTTTCTGTGAAAGGAATCCCCTTCAGCGAAGCCGTCCAAGGAGTAAGGATAAGTGATTAGAAGTATCACTTTACATTCTCAAAAATGCCTCCCCATCACTTCGAGGCATCATACCTACTTGGAAAGTCAGGGCACTCTTAGGAATGCTAGAATAGAATGTGCTATAGAACGCTGGAATGCTTCATTGTGGAGACTCACAGCGGGAAAAGCAGAACAAACTATATCATCGCCTCTAAAACTATTCACTAGGAAAATCCAGGATAGGCACCGGTTCCTATAGTGACCTGTTTAGGTAATGAAATGCAACGGGTGCGGAATTGTTTCGAGTACCACGCTTTACTCTCAAGAATAACCTTATGATGACTAATGTACACCCAATCCTGCCTCTTACACCCAGCGAGAAGTTTTCAGGAGCTCAGGGTTTATAATGTTGGAGGGTGCTGAATTGCGACGTGGGAATGCTGCATCGGAGAACGTCCGTTGCGCGCGTCCGTCGAAAGTAGGTCAGCCCGCCCACTTCGGCGCACCCCACTGAGGTCTCGAGACATCACTGCACCACCAAGGGTCAGTGGAGCGAATGGTTTGCATTTGTCCATGTTATCTTCTCTTTGAGCTGACTGCCAAATCGTATGCCCCACTTACAACTGCGACATCCGTCAAGTATCGCTGGTTGACCTGCCGCATGCGGCGGCTGCGGCGTGACCTAGTTTCGACGGACGCGCGCAACGAAGCGCACTCATGCTGCATCATAACCACACGGGGCCCGCAACCGGATTACTGTGATTACTGTGGGAACTCAGTGTTCGACCTATACCATGATTATTGCTGTTTTTTACAATTTTGTGATATAAAAAAATTATATTTTTGGAGAAAAATAAGTTGTTGGGCCAAGTGTGCTTAGTGTACTTAGTGCAATCACAAGAGATCATTCCCTCCACGAAAAGCAATCGTGGTTCAACTCATAATCATTTTGCTGCTCTGGCTTCGTTTTGAAGCCCTTGCTTTGGCCCAAAAATAACTCCTTCTTCAGCCACCCGAACTCTTCAACCGGACATTGGTTTATTGAATTCTCGACGGCCATTCATGTTCAGTTATTCAGTTCTAAAAACCCCACACCAACAACTCGGGTGGAAACCAGGTGACTGATGTTGTCGAACTCGCATTCGATGTTGACCTCATCGACTACTCCACAGCGAAATCCTCTGCATCCAAGGGACGGGAAAAGGGTCAAGAAATGGCGGTCAAGGAATAAAGGAAAAATTGGGAAGAGGTGCTAGAGTTTTAGCGATTCAAACCAATTATTAGCTTAATCTATCACGTAATCACGTAACCTCCAATGAATTCCAAGAACTTTTCTAAGAACTTCTGCCCAGCTTCCGCGTGGCTTTGAAAGTCTTTCGACATGTTTTCGTACAAACGACGATATGTTCGTTTACGTAGGAGCCAAAATTAACCGAATTCCGACCCGAAGATTTGCATGCGGGAAACATATGGCAAACAATGTATGCATGCTACAAGACTGACGTAAGAGCCTAAGAATCCTGTATGTACGAGCACGCTGTGAATTAAGCTTTCGGATTTGGCCCCTATTCATGGAACTCATGGAAGATTACGAGAGGCAGGCAGCATTCGCAAAGAGATCTACCTTTGAGAACAAGTTTGACTGCATCTCAACTAGGTACGAACTGGAAGGATGTAAGATTGGTCTTTAGGGTCAATAATTCCCGTCTGCGAGGTGCGCCGCGCATTCGACTTTGATTCAGAATCGTAGTGGCGTATTGAATGCGTATTTGGCCTATACAATGACTTTCAGTGGACAGCCGATGTGTAAGTCAGTGCTTTTACCCTCCACGACGAGTCTAAGACAACTAACCGACCTCGGCAGAATGGAAGGCGTGACTGGCTTAGGCGGATACTGATCCGGGATTCTCATCTGTTAACCGGGAACTATTTCACAGTACAAAAAGAAAAACCATTGTAAATAGAGGCAAAATTTTGGGGGATTTTTTCATAACTTTCTTTTAAATGACTGACTAGAAGGTTGTAGATGAGTTAATCAAGCTTTCCTATTGATCAATGGTAGACCGAACAGTAGCCTGCTGCTTCAACGAGTGGGTCCTCCCAATCTAAGAATGCTCAGTTTTTAGTTACACAATATTCTTAACGTAACCTAAAATTTCACGAAATTGGGTTCTGTGTTCAGACGGCAAGCTGTCTGCTTTGAAGGTTTTGCTGGATTTGTTTCGTAATCAGCTGACGTAGTTGACGAAGAGAAAGTTTAGCTTTCTCAATTCAGATAAAATCTCTATGAAGAAAGCGCAACGTCAGGCAGAAAATTTTCCTTCAACGAACGATCAGTAAGGAAATGAAGCTTTGAAGGTCTTTAAACTTTGGTGCTCTGCAAGCTGTCGAGTCCTCGAGGAAATCTTAGAGGTTGAGATGGGCTTCGCAATCAAATTCGATTAGAGATTAAAAAAAAAGGTTTAAATGGTCTTACTGGACCACCACTTTGCCGTCGTGGCAAACGATTGAGCAGAAACGTTACGTACTTCAGAAGGAAAATCGACAACAGAGGAGCTGTTCAAGAAGAATTTTTCGTAACAACCGAGAAAGCATATAGCTTGAAATGATGGGGATCGGTTGAAGAATTGATATGTCATTTGCCTACTTTAAATTGTTCTACAGTATACTATCTAACTTAACCTATGGGGGAAGGCCACAGTTGGCAGAAAGATAGTTCTCCACTAATAATGCATGGGAATTGCTATAAATACTAGATAGGAAGCTGTATTATGTAGTGAACGCTATATGTTCTCGACAAAGAGTGAACAAAAGCTATATCATCCATAGTGACTTGTTAAATAGTAGGATGTGAATGCGTGAACACTTGTGCGTCTCCAGTGAACTCGGCCTGCATTCGCGTCTTTCCAGGGAATGGAACCCACCTAGACTGGTCACAGAAGGGTCCGGTGTAGTCCGCTCAGACCGCGGCTAGCTAGTTGTCTCGTATATCTTGCGGCATACCGTCCGAGACTACTGCGAACTACTCATTGCAGACCATACAAAGTCCGGCATCAATACTAAGAGTAGGGGGTTATTTTTCTAATCACCGAGGCATGCTTGCAGAGCAGCTCGGGGCAGAAATTGATCTATGCTGAGTTAAGTCTTACTTGACTCTTCGGCTGCTGCAGAGATTTGCGGAGACATTCAGCTACAACTCGTTACTGTAACAGGCATTTAACTAGTTGCCCTCCCTCAGAAGAGTTGCTCTGCACGTTTTCAGTGCTCGAGAAGGTGAAAACTCAGAAACACTTATTGGAGATTTTGGGCGAATAATATTTACCCCTAGCAAATAGGTGAGCAAGTGAACAGTCTTTTGGGCAGGATGAGATGAGAAAGAATACAATATGATAATTCAAGTTCTCTTACATTTCTTCTTAAAGGGCTACGCAAACAACACTAATTAGAATAGTAAAACTTCCTGGTTGCATTGAGAGCCCTTACTGTGGTTTACTACCTTAACCGGTATCGGATGGGACTGGGTCATGCTCGGAAAATTTTCAGTGAAGAGTAACCCAAATACGGCAGCAAGCTTTCGAGAAAATCTTTGGTTTTTTCATATTCCATAGTTAACTGGGAGTTGGCCCAATTAGCTAATCCTGATTTAAAAAATTATCGTCTTCAAGAGCACTGGCAGACAGTTATAGTCAGAATGAGAAAAGGAAAAATATTGGTGAACAGCACTAAAACAAGTAAGTTACCAACTTACCGACTGATTAGAAACAACGCAAAGTATGGTTGAGCTCAGTGGTAAGACCGGATTTGGTAGGTAGATTAGCTACCATACTTTCATAGCTTCTAAAGCTGTTTAGCATATTTACCTGAGATGATCCGTCAAAAAGGAAGTTCATTGTAACTTCTTCTTCCCCTTGCCTCCTTTTCTCGCTTGAATCTGCTTGAACTTTGCAAATTTGTCTATTTCGAGATAGTTATTCCGAAGAAGTTTTGTAGAGCTACCGAAAAGTCCCGTCGTTGCGGCTGGTCACAGTTTCGCACGCTTCTTGCATATGCTTCGGGATTAGTTTGGATTTTGTGATGACAGCTGATTTAAGCCAGTTCAAAATCTCTCGTCACGAAGAGATTGACTCCTGTTCAGCTGATTAAAGTGGTTAACAACTTGGTCGATTCTGGGTGCCTCCGGGACGGGAACACACTCAACGAAGTAGCCTCAAAAACGTAATTAACACTGATCATTGATGCTGTTGCCGCCACGATGACACTCGTCACTATGTGTAGGAGATGCATCAGCGAGAGTGTACCAAACAAGCTGTCACTCAACAATCTCCAAGCAGCACATGGACTTCGTTAATGCACAATTTCCTCTTCACTCTTGCCACAATCACAACATTATCTATAGTAGAGAGGAGTAAACCCCAATAGGAATCCAGTACTCGTACGTTCCGCCATAGAGCAGTATCCACCCCTTCCCAGTGGCACCTTACGCTACCACCTTTCTACAAACCTCGTCCTAGCAGCATCTCCGTATTACGCCAGCTGTAGGTTTGTTTCTCCCATATTGTGCCTCCTTTCAGTCCTTACATGTCCCTTCTGGGCCATACTACATAGTTTTTCTGTCTATTGAAGCTTCCATCACTTTTGCTTCTGCATTTGCGCTCTCACGAAGGCTACAAAGCATAGGAAACAATATGGGCCTCACAACCTTATTGGAAAAGCTAAATCAAGTAATAACGGAAAAGAGGCGGATGTCCATGATTGGAAAATGTCTGATATCATCGGCATTGACGCAGTAAATGTGATAATTTGGGGTAAACACAGAGAGAAGAGTGCTAAGCTGGCGAAATGGGCAGTGAGGGTGGGAAGAGGTGAAAGATTGCTTGATGGATGGCTTCACAGAAGTGCCATAATTAAGCCTTCCTCGAAGCAATGACCAATCCACCGTTAAATTCAAACAACTTCGATGTCTATTCTCATCCAGAGTAAAAAAAATTGCAAACGGCGATGCGTGAGATTAGTTTTTCGGAATGCCTATACTAATTGGTTGAGCAGCCGTTGTTCTCACTGAAGGTAGTGAGGAGTGGTTGAATATTCAAGGCTTTTCTGTTAGTTTCCTATTGGTTTGATTTCGTTTTACCCCATGAGACCCACCAATACTGTAGATTTTCGAATGGAGCCTGCATCCTCTTGAATTTCCCATGAAATGCCTGTGAGCTTGACGCAGTCGTGATGGCAATGAAATCTACTGGACCCTCCGGCGAACTTGGATTTGTAATGTCGATGATTCGGACGAAAATATGTGCTAAGCATAGTTTACCTTGTTCTTAAGCAGCAGCCCATACAATGTCCACTCAAGGGATTCCGGATTTTTACGAGGGTAATGACCGAATGCGACCAAAGTGCCTCTCTCTTGAGTCAATTTATGTAAATTATGGTGCAGAATAGTGCAAAGGTGGCGAAGAAGACATGAGAGTCAGCGGTAAGATTCTGAGAAAAAAAGCAAAAAAGTAGCGAAAAAGGGGTTGTACGTGGTTATGGTGACAGTAGCGTCGAAGAAAGGCTATTTGGACGAGATGTCAATTACCGCAGTAGCGTTAAGAGCTGGCTATAGACGTCAAAAATGGAAAAAAAAATTGCTTTTCCCTGAACCCATTTATAATACTGACGGCATAGGTCATAGCGTAAAAAAGTGTTTCCTTGAAAAAAAAAATGGAACGTTTGATTGCAAGTTCCGTATGAATGCATCGCTGTCTGTAACCGTCTGAGTGTCTCCTATATGAGCGTACTATTCGTTGGCGTTCTGAAGCTTCACTGTGTACGGTGCAACCTTAACGAGGTCGTCACAGCACGGTCACTTCTGAGTATGCCAAGCCGGCTTAGTGGCCCTTATTACGCCCTCTCGAGGCAGTTTTTCGGCTCGATTTTTACAATTTTTTACAATAATTTTCTCAAGACACTAAAAAAAGTGGTATAATCGTAAACCAGAAGTGAGTGGTACAGATCTCGACAATGATCCTTTCTGGACCCTACAGAGAGGTACTGTAAAGATTGTTCACCCATATGTGGGGCTGCGTGAGGTTCGCGGCACATTCCCAGGTATCTATTGGCATTAGCACCATATTTTCTACTTTTCTTGAAGAATTTTAAAAATTTTCTACAACAATTTTCGCTGGACCCTACATAGAGATGGACTATGAAGATTGTTCGCCCATATATGGGATGGGTTGGGTTGTGTGGTTCGTTCGGGCAAATTTGTTGACATTCTTGATCTGTCATAAAGCATAATACGCCAAAATCGTTTGATAGCTATCATTGCACGAGAAAACGACAGAATTTATGATTTGGTGTGGGCAGGAAATCCATCCACTTATTCCCCGTTACGACACCGTATAGAATACAGTAATTTCGCAGCCCATAAATGGAATAGCCCCGTTTGATGCGATTCCAGCGAAGAGGGTGATTTTCACATTATACGTTTTCCAGTGGATATCTTGGAAAAGCCGAAGGTTCTCAATTTTATGTTTTGATTTACGAGGGCAAAATCGTGTTGAAATTAGGGGGTTTCCTATCGAAAAGATGAGTCCATTGGGGAATCGAAAAATAGGAGTGTGGGAGTGTCAAGTGCAAAAGTAATTTTCAACTACCAACTTTCATCGATAGCTGAGTACACAGGGGACGGTGGGGAGCAAAGAGAAAGTAATAATTGTTAAATGACTTCAGTCTGTCGAAAATGTTCCCTTTCGCTTTTGTTGGATTGCCATCTGAACGGGGATTCCCTTAGTGGCAAAGCAAAACCACTCCAACTCTCCCTACGTCATATAGTGTAATTAGTTTAGGCCAACTTTCGAAAAATCAAGTTCTTCTTCTCTGAGCTTTGCAGCCGGCTGAACTTTAAGCCACCAGGAAGAAGTGAACGGCGCAAACAGAGTGTTGTCGACAGAAGCTGACGAGCGAGTACACATGTTTGTCACAAAAAATTTGCAAAACTTGCGTTCTAATTGCAATAATGGAGAAGTGTGGGTCGAGCCCTGGGACAAGTGGCTCCCTGAAGAATCTTGTGTACTGCTCTAATGATTTGAGTTTCTCCGTTGGGAACCCCATGTCTTTGAAGACTCGGGCCAGTACTGTAAAATGGGCTTTGTTTGTCATGCCAAACAATCATCGAATAGGCTTTGCCCTGAGCCCTGCACACTACCATAGGGGGAATCAAGTCAAATTGGGTTTCAAGGAGGGAGAGGACTCAGTGCTATATTTGGGAGGTTCAGGAACAACCCCGACTATCCACGAAAAAACCTCTCTATTACCCTTCATCTACTTCTTTATGACTACTGTTATACCACATGAAGACTAATTGGAGGGGCTTTCAAGTGGAGTGAAGAGGTGGCAAAGTGAAGCGCGAAGACCTTCTCTAAAGTCATTCTGGCCCTCGTTGCTTCGAATCACCCCCTTCTACAACCAACACTTCGCCCAGACACCGTTCGAGCTGTTAACTCAATAAGGTGGAGCTTAAGGACGGTGCTATTGAGGAAGAGGATGGAAATGATTCAGGTTGTTTGCAATGGGCGATCAAGATGAAACTTTAGGATTGATGACACTTTTGATTGAAATACTTCAGAATATGAAGTATTATTGAGGTGAAAGTATTAAATCCTGATGCAGCCTGACTGCAAGATTGCCAGAAGACCCTAAAAACTCATAGCATACATAGTACTATGCGCCAGAGCCGCTAAAAAAGAGAGGGGTTCATCATTATGAGGCTAATTTTGTTTCTAGAAAAAAACAGTGTGCTCATCTGACGCAGAAACGGTAAGGAGAGGTGCGTCACTTGTCGTAGCTCAGAAAGGCTCAGTAAATTACGTAAACACAGTTGTTGTCTTAGCGATGCACCTCGCCCTCGACGGCCAGTGACCAGCTGAGGGTGACGGCATGAATATACTGGCGCTAATTGAATAAACCGGCATAGGACAATCAGGGAATTGGAAAATTCCCTAAGTCAACAAGTAGAGTTCCAGTGCGATCCTATTGAAAAGAAATCAGACCGACCCTTCTTGATGCAGTTTGGTTTTGAAAGGAGGATTAAACACTGCAAAGATCAAAAGATTATAATTGAGCACCTAGAGGGATTCTCGCTGAACGTTGCAGAAGCTAGTTGCTGAAATATCTATCGGATGCTGAGCATTTGTTGAGACCAGATTAAGAAAGTTGACTATCAAATTCCCACATCAAATCGATTTTTTTTTTTTGCAAAATGCTATTCACAAGTAAGTTGATCAAAATCAGCAGATGACCAGAAGCGACTTTGAAGGCACAGTTCGAGATAATCATGGAATATTTAGTTCAAGTGGAAGCCACGGTTCGGAATAGTGCAAAAATGGTAATCAAAGCTCGAAAATCGACGGATTTTGAAAAATTTAAGGTTTCAAGAAAGTTATAAGAAAGGGGGTGGACGGTAAGGCCGTCTGGATGTCTCTCACATAAGCGCACTATTCCAACCGTCCTATGAATAGTGCAGTAAGAATGAGGACGTCATCACACGGCCGCTTTTGGGCGTATAAGTCAGCCGAACCGGTTTTGAAGCTGTGATTACGCTCTGTTAACTGGCTTTTTGGCCCGGCAACGCCTCTTGGACTATTCTAGGGACACAGGCCACCGTGGCGGCAAATGCCGGACATTATTTTCACCTTGAACTGTACTTTTCAATGTCACCAAAAGTAGAGAATGTTCCTGTAATGAACATTCAAACCACGCTGTTATGAACTATGGTGAGATAACCTATGTTAGCCTATCGTTCATGCCCACCCGCCTTTGCGGCTTCGCATTGACATTTTGTTAAATCGTTCTCGGGCAGTTAAAATGATCACGAACTGCTGTCCCTAATCTTCTGGATTATATCTCTAGCAGAAAATCTTAAGCCACCAATCAGCATCGGATTACGATGATATCGAAAAGAAAGAGGAACATAACGACGAACGGCAGATACTTCACTGATTAAAAGAGAAACTTTGAGTGAAAAGAAATTTTCCTTCCTTGTCACAAAGCGGGATGAGCGTATGCATGAATTCAATTGTTTCGCCTCTTCTTTGGATGCTCACTGCGGACTGGCGGAAGAATCGGAAGAACACCTCAGATGGCTGGCGTAGCTGTGGTTTCACGGATTTCTTCCACTGCTTTACCAGAAAAATATAGTCATCAGAGAATGGCCGTTGAGTAGATGGGCAATGGGACCAGTTTACTCGGTTCTCATTCCTCCAGGACTGCAGAATAGTCGGCTAAACACCGGGATTGAGGTAATCATAGGGTCTGACTGACGTCATGTGGGATTATTCATCTAATAATTGCTGATCAACGGTCAACTCGTGTAATATAACATGTCTGTCTCATCTATCTTTGACGTATTGCAGTGATTTCCGTTCCAAAAATGAACGCACATGAAGTGAGGGTGATGGTTTTAGACTGTAGGCGACATCCGGTAGCAGCTGCCATTGCAGAGAGGTTCATGAAACGCAAAAGAAAGTAATTTAATGGGAACGGGGCCATACTAAAAGCGGTTGCGAACATGACATGGTGGGAAAACAACTGTCGGCTTTTTTGGATGTGATTTCCAAACCNCTTTCCTTCCAGAAGCTTCCAGAAGTAAAACATAATACCAAATATGCTCTATGTAGAAAGTAAGGAATTTCGAGCGACAATTCGGGGCCCACACTACATGACAAAGGGTGGAACGGGTATCGTACTCAAGTCCATGTATAAATAGCGCGAGACAGAAGAGTATGAACGGTCCGAGGCTCCCACATGATAATTTATATAATTACATGCATGTCTTTACCCAGAAGAAATGATGGCATATGATTGTCGAAGCGCTTTTTGAAGTTATAAATGAAGAGAAGAAAAATTCAGAACAAGCATCGAATTCGCACAGTGAACTTGCCGTAGAATAAAATGCAACAGATGCAGAATTGTTGCGGACGAAGCCTTTCATTCTACGGCGTGACATTTTTCGATGCCCTCTCTAAACCAGTAACAGATACCTCTTTCTAAACCAGTTACAAATACGACGCATTGAAGAAGGTCCTGTGTAAACAGGGAGGTAGGGTGGGGTCAGGTGTATTCGGTTATGTCCTCGGGTAGTCGGATATTCGAATCCCTGCCCCCAGCCAAGCTATTACAAGAAGTGGACGGTCGTCCTGTGTCGTCGTCTCCCGCTGGATTAGGGTGCTCCCGGTGGATACTGTAGTGGGGTGAGTACTGTGAGACAGAAAAGGCTCAACGTTCGTGAACTTCTAAGACCTCGTCTGGAAGGTAACTTCTTCATTCGATATTTGTCGATAGGCAGGCTTGTCGTTCTCGTCCATCTGATTTCTTCTGGGATTTTACTTTTCCTTGCGTGGTATTATTCTGGTCTGCTCGGAGCTTATCAAGATTCTGGGATCGAAAAGGTCCTTGGCTCTCGATTACGATACTGGACAATAGGGCCATCAAATGTGATTTGCACAATGACTGCTAGGGTTCGGTCGATATGCAGCAGTATTTTTACCATATTGAACTCTGATTTCAAATGGAGTACGAGATAATGTGGATGTCAGTTGATCAAGGCCGTGATTAATCCAATGTTCAACCGGGCTCTAAGCTTATGTATGCACTCGGGAGCGATAGCATTTGCTCCATTCCTTCCTTCTACCTTCGAGGAATATTTGATTAAGGACTCGATAAAACCTTCGCATGGTTTCCAAGAAGAATATCATGCGATGGATAATGTATAACGCACAGATTCCTGGAAACTCCATAAGAAATTTCGAGATTTAATTACTTCCAACTTGAAGGCGCCTTGGGTTATTAAAGAAACGATCGAGATTAACCGTTTTCTTGCGAACGAGCATACGCTGTACCTCGGTCACAGAGTTGACTCAGACAGGAATGAAACGATGGGTGAAGTGGGTCACCCATACCCAATCTGATGCAATCCATCATCATTTGCATTCACAAAAGCCGTCCTTCCCAGTAAAAACAAGATAGGAGGGGCCCTAGTCCGCATGTGAATCGGAAGAGGGGAACAGGCAGGACAGCAATATGACGTCCAGACAATGCACAGCCTTCCTTTCCCTAACTTGTAATCGAAGGTTTACCCGAGTTCGAGCGAAATTTGCTATAAAATTCGCCTTCCCCACAGCAAAACAGGTTTTCATATAGGATGCGAGAATTGGAAGTATGCAAAAGCCCACAGACCTCCAGCGTGGTATGAAAAATAGAGCTAAAAGGGGAGATGGGATTGAACCCCTCTGACGTGAAATTCCATCCAGCGCTTTTTTTCTGCGTTCGCGTTCAGGCATCGAAAGCCAAGCGCAATTTCGAATAATTGCTATCTTGAAAATTGGGCATAAATCATCGCTAAGTGGCCAGAGAAATCTATTGTCGGAAAAAAATCAACGGGGATCTCCTTTGACAAATGGATGTAGTTCAAAGAAACGATAGAGGAGTAATATGAGCCAGACGCCATAGCACAAAGCGATGAAAACACTCGAAAGAACTCATCTGAACAGACAGAACACAGGGTTCCATAAACAATTATCATTATTAGCGTCTCTATTGACGCTTTAGGTGATGAGGCAGAATTTGCACTTAAACATCCATACCGTCGAACACATCACCAACTGGAATGTTGACTTTTGGAAAGCCATAGTAAAGTAGTAAACAGCCGCCATAGTGGAAGTAGCACCTTCGACTACCACGTCTGCTATGCCCGCCCCTTTGGTGCATTGGAAAGAGACATAATGGAGTTGACGAATTAGCACTGAATCTGTTTGGGACACCCCCCCCCCCCCCCCCCCCCCCCCCTCCCCCCTCCCCCTGAAAAGTCTGGATTCAAATATTTGGGCTAACAGTTTGCTGGAAGCATTCTTCCAAAGTGGTCAGCCTGATTAAGCTGACTGGCATATCACATCACATATGACACCAGTCGTCATTTTGGTCCATTATGAACGAGGTTTCATTCATGGTGTCTCCCCCGTGGTCAGTGGGATACCAGTCAGTGATCGGCCTAAAGAAGTAGTCTGTATACGGTAGATTGAAATTTGGCCAAGGACCCAATTCAGTCGGAAACGAATCGTAAGTAAGTGTGTTTGCGGGCCAAAAGCGATTGAATTTGCTAGGGAATTTTGCAAGCGCTTTCACCCATCGGGATGAGCGAATGGGCCTCGAAATGGTGTCTATAAAACCACATTTCTAATAGTATATTCGAAGCGAGGAGAGTGAGAGCGTTGGCGTTTAGAAGGAAAAACGCAAGTTCATTTCAGGAGCAAGAAATGTTCGGCCATAACTTAACCAACAGATCTAATTATCAAATCTGAGAAGGAGCAACATGGAATGAACCTAGCAACGTCAGATGGAAAAAATCGGCGCAAAATTCCAAGGTCTGGTTAATGAAGAGGAGTGAAAGAGTGACTGACAAGTGGCAATCGCTGTCCAGTTGAGGGTTCTCGAAATACCCGGCAACAGAAGTTTCCCGGNAGCTACCCTACTGCACAGATCTCCTAATCAACAGCAGTCCCACTGAAAAAAAATTGGGAGGTTTAGCGCTGGATGTCAGGAGTTCTTGAATCTGGGAAAGTGTCCACAGGACCATCGGAGTGGCAAGTAGGAAGGTGTAACAACTTCAAAGTGGTTGTATGAGTAGATAATTGAGTGTGAGTGGGTTGAGGTCCTTTTTCGTCATACAGTTCTTCCCGGTCCTAGGAGTATTACTGGAAACCTATTTATGATGATGGCGTACCCAATGACTCAAATGTAGTAAAATGTGGAGGGCGTGGGCGAGCTCTTAATAGACATTGAGCTCCATTTCGCTCTTTTCCAACATGATGGAAGCCAATAGGATATTCGCAATGAATCGTGGGACCTCGTGTAAATGCACTCCATTTAAAAGCACATTTTGTGATGACATGAGGTGCCATTAGTGGTTTCAGGGATGCTTGTGGCGATAATGAGTATGTACTGAGACGTTAAGTTCAAAAATCGCTGCATCTTCACTACTCTGTGGGGATATATCGAGCGAGAGGAGTACTTAAACGAGCTCACCTATAGTCAGCTGGTTAGTGGTCTTCCGACTGCTCTACTTCTTCACTCTGCAACACGTCCACTCAGGCGGTGCTGCTTTCGTAAGCATGCTTGATTTGGGAGGTACCATTGACAAGGGGAAAAAAAGGTAGGAGAGCCTCAACGGGACTTCGAGCCTTTGTTACCGGAACTTGACGCTAAAACAGAATAAAACGCTCATAAATAGCTCCGCACAGTTCTTCCATGACAGAATTTCCATCGAATCTTCCCTTCTAATTTCTTGAGAGGCTCCCCACGATTCATAGTCATCTTCATTTTGGAAAGCTTCTCTTCGGTCGGTCGTACGGGCCACTCCTAAGCAATAGAGGTGGGTAGGACTCTCGGTTGGTTCTTCGCCAGTACAGGATCGAGGCGTCATTTGTTACTGTCCTGGGTGTAAAAATAAGCATTGTAATGAAAAACTGTTTGACTGACAATCACGACCATTTATCAGGTAGTTACTCTAGCGACAGCAACATGAATAACAACAGTATGCTCTCCTAGTCAGGTGGCTCTTCTCTAATTTGAGTTCCCATCTCAAAAAGACGGAGACTGAGACTCTCTTGAAGAACTCTGATCGCTAAGCCGGCCTCAGTGTTCGCTCAGTGGCCGGCGAGACGAAACCGCTAATGGCACCTCTCCGAAGGTTGTTACAGCTCCGACTCTGTTGGTATTGGAACCCTCCGGAAAAAGCGATCCTCAATTATGAGCAAGCTTTGGTCCTACAGACACTCATCACCAGTCTTGAAAGTCCATCCTTCAGAAAGTCAAGCACGTACCTCGATGCTTGGAGATAGTGGAAGCAAACGCTGGAAGTGATTGTAGAGAAGCTATTTTCCTTCCTTGGTAAAAAAANAAAAAAAGAGGTAAAGAGAGAAAGAGAAAGGTAAGAGAAGACAAAGAGAGGTCAAGGTTTGATGTGTATAAGCTTTCTCGAGTCTGTGCCGCAACAGGTTTCTGATAACGTCAACCCAGTGGTTGTAATGGAGAACCTCAAACAACAGCAGACCCAATTTTCTTTGTCCAGTGGTGTTCAGCTTTTCTTCCAGAGATTCTCTGAGCTCTAATTAATCACATTTTTTAGCGAGCATATATCTATTCTCTGTTCGAACAGGAGGAGCAAACTGTCGATGTTGCAGATTTTCGAGGTTTAGGAAGAAGGAATAGATCAAATAATAAAATGAGCTCACTCCACAACTGAATTCAGAGTTTTTGGAACTGATGAAAGCTCCAAGATAGATGGAGAGCACTATCGACAATCTTAAATGGTCAAAGAGAGGAAAAAATGGGAGGAAGCAGCTAGACCTGGCACAATCTCGACCTCCGTATTTTGGAAGAAAAGAGCGCCGAGTAGTTTCATGCAATGGGTTAGGGGAACCGATCCAGGTAGTGAACAACTCTAAGGTCGCAAGGCTGACGAGATATCCCAAATTCAACTATGGGAGATCATCTCACCTCTCCGGGTCGGACAAGTTAAACAAAATTCTCTTGGAAAGACAAAAGCACTGACTTGTGCATCGGCTTGTCCTTGCATGTCATTATATTATTCGAATNTTATTCGAAAGGATTCTGAATAGAAGTCGAATGCCAGGGCGCCTGCTACGAATCGGAATGATATGAGTCGGGAAACTTCAACCTTCTAATGTACGCCGAGGAATTTTGGTCGATCTCATCCTTAGGACGAGACGAGGCAGGCGAGCACTGATTCAGCCGTTTGCTAAGATGGTTGAGAGTGAATGACGGCACTAAAGCTTGTTATTCACAACCACAAGGGGCATGTTATGTTCCAATGTTGCGTTGAGGAATTAGTAATCTTATTGAGCTTAATAGGAAAGAGCCAGATAGGGTATGACTAGCCACAAGAACAACAATCCCGAAAGATGAAAAATCTTGCACAGAAATGAAAACGTTATGGGGGCAACAAAATTACTTTGAGCTCACTAAAAGCCAACTCCACAAGCCTCAGGTATTGATAAGTTGTTGTAGTTACGGAATTGGTGAGATCTACGAAGAATTAGTAGTAATCGAATGATAGAATGAATTCCAAGTCGCATTTGAATCAGCAGTCTTTGGAACAGATGAACGCTCCGTGATAAGTAGAAGGGAAGCACAGTCGATAATCTCAAATGCCTTTGACTTTGTCAGGAATCTTAAAGGCACCGTTCACGGTAATTCTGGGTAATCCAGATTATGATGAAAAATGGAAGACAAGATCGAAACTAAAGCGACTGAGGTGAAGAAACTGCGTGCATCGTTGTTTCCAAAGTGAAAAAGGCTTCGAAAAACCGTTAAAAAGGGGGCTGGACGAGAGTGAAACCAGAAGAATGGAGAAGAGTAGGGCGTCCGGACGAGCT
>UZAF01016870.1:25746-48804 GCA_900617895.1 Haemonchus placei
ACAATGGTAAGCAAAAATTCATTCACTTACAAGCATGAATAAACAAAAAAACCCTAGTAACAGCAAAAGTAGCTCACCTTTTTCGGCCTCAAGGACTAGGAAATTAAATAAGGGATCGCGGAAGCAAAAAGAAAAACAGAGTGAAAAAGAATGGGAGAAAAACATTTTCATGCCTCGGCGATCAGCTGATTGTGTGTGGGTCCTGGAATGAATATTAGCAATCTGTATTGCCTCGACACTCGTCTAACGTGACACCGATCGAGGGGCGGGAAAGCGAACTACGGCAAAAAAGTAGCTTCCACTATGCCCTAAACGCCGAATTGTGGGAGCGAGAGGGTCCCTTCCACCACCCATGGGGGGCGCTGAGTATTCCTAAATAACAACTCAGTAACCTTTTTATCGTGAACGGTGCCTCTAAACTTGACATTTGGACCACCTTACACGGTCCCATTGCTAAATACCGCCACTGACAAAACACATTACGAAAGGTTTTTGAGAAACGCATCTATTTTTGCTATGAAATGACAATGGCCATAGGACAAGGGAGCCAATACATATCAATTAACCGTTGGCCTCGGAGAAGCTGAGCATCATTTGTCAGACAGCCATTTATTCTCCGCCATTTGAGCAGAAAATAGACAAAGACCCCCCTATGCAGAAGCTACTGGATTAAAATGAATATTAATCATGGACATTCTGTACTTTATAGAGAAATGTGGAGTACTTTACTGCGTAGAATATTCCCTTGGGGGTTTTTCTCAATTACGACATCCATTGGAAATCGTAGGCATTCATTAAAATATAATAATATGAGGTAGATGTTCTAGGCTTTTTAGCTATCTTAAATGCTTGCAAAAATACCTTGAAATTTTAAAGATTCACATTGGCAGTTTCAAATAATTGCAATAATATTATAGTGAATACTATACTTCTTGAGCCATGGCGCTACGTGCATGGGTGAATGCTAGATGTGTAGCCCTTAATAATGGCATTTAGGAGTGCCGTTTTCGATGGAAAAAAAAACTTTGCCCTTATAGAAGATGCCACCTAGACATATCGTTCCTTTCTAGGCAAAAAATGCAGCTCGAAAAATCCCGAAGTATTCACCTTCTCCAGAGCACTGTAAGGAAACGATCCGAGAAACTTCTGGAATTCCCTCTGGATCTCCTTTCATCTTGAGAACCAATCAGTTCCTCCCTAGTGATTTCATCCAAATGAATGGGCCGTCTATAGCACAGACCGCTAATTGCCTCAATCCCATGTTATGTTTGTTCCCTTGACGAAATTCTTCTCCTTTAGCGTATGTTATGTTCCTCGATGCTTATACTTTTCCATACTGTAAGTACTACTTTCCCACTGAGGAGGGATATGAGACTCGCGTGTCCGAGATGGACCAACTTACAATTTCATATAATCTCCCTTGATGGAAAACTTCTCGATCTTGGTGACTGACATCGGCGAAGTCAGCTGGAATGGCATTTACTGAATTCTATCATGGCCGTAGTCACCCATGGCTTTCGAACCATACGATCCTTCCAAACTTCGAGATCGGAGAGCTCAGCGTGCTGCCAATAAACTAGTAAAATAATTTGGTCCCTGAGAGTACCCAGAAGGCTGGCTATTAACTTTGCCGGCAGCTGCTTTTTGTATGTCACCGTCAGAAAGCCAACATCGCGTAAGAACTCAATCTCATATGATTATGGGAGCAATCTTTCTTCTAGCTCGTCCTTGGAATGCTATCCTTCCGCTTATGTGCGTGCAGAATCGTCTAGTGCAATTGGCACGCACACATTTGACATTTTTGCTTTTTTTGTAACTATCAAAATTGCCCTCGTTAGATATGGGCCATCACACTTATCGTGAAGAATCACCTGTTCAAGGGGTCTGATGGGAACTGGTTACGATCTCGCTCTCTCGTCCTTGGTTCTGCCCACATTTGGTCATACCTTCTGAAATAAATTTTGAAGAAAAGGCAGGAGGTAGAGCGATTGTCCCAGAGAGAGAGATTGGGTGTAGCCAGGTGTTATTCATGAGCGATCGAAGAGTCAATTGGGCACAGGATCTGACTTATGGTGGGTCTCACGGGTATACCATCGCTTACATTTCTATAATCGCCCTACTTGGTTACCCCCTCCCCCCCCCNCTACCCACCTTTCGCACCCCCTATCCCTATTATCCACTTTGTTAAGGCTTCCCAAAGCATCCAACCGCCACAGCAGCCATCTGCGCCACGCAAGTACTCGAGAAAACGCTAGAAAAAATAGAACCTAAATTTCACGGTGACCTATGGATTGTTGGCAGTTGGCCAACCAAGAAAAAAAAAACAGAAAACGAAAATATGTTATATAACAGGACTGCCACTGGTGAGGTTCTCGAAACATACAAGAAGATTGTGGAAAAGGGACTCAGGGAAGAGGTGACGTCTGTTGATACCGAATGGCCTTCAAAAACATCACCGGTGCTGCCGCAAAGCAGCATCTCAACTCTCTTCGCCTGTCACTTTTTCCCCCTCCATTCACTCACTGCTCAAAGATGACAGTTGTAGCTCATTCTTATAGACTTGATTTACTATGTAGAGTGGGCGAGAACCTAATTATTCGCATAGCAATCAGCATATGAAGTAAGCCCTAAAAGTAGCCCACGTGACTAAGTGACAAGAAAAACAAAACATAAAGCAGGAGGAAAGTAACAAAGAGCGCCAAAATGTAGTAATGGAATTCTGGTTATGGAGTAATCAGATGAAGGCAGGCGACTCTAGGGAGGTGCACAGAGGGAAGACATGGCACTCTGAATATACACGTCTCCGATGCCCCAGAACGTGGTCGCCTGATGAATTCTTTCTTAGGCAAACCTTCACCATTAAGGGCATCAGTCAGTCACCTCAGCTCTGAAGGGAATCCAGCCTTTCGGAATGAATTCCTAAGGAAGAAAATAGCAAAGAGAAGAGCTCGACACGCCATTTAAAAGTTCTATTTTCCCAATCGGGCAGAAAGGTCGAGGCAGTTCCATGATTGTGGTGAATGCTTTCCTTGGTGAGATGTAAGCAATGATAGTAAGTGCTCCAGTCTCCGGAGAGATGACGAACGTTCAAAACATCGCCGTAAAGCTGAAGCTATGAAAATCCTAGCTAAACAATGTTTAAATTGAGTGGCCAGACTCAGAAGATAATAGGTGATACCCTAAGCTACCAAAAGCTGGAATGACCAACCCAAGGCAGGTCCAACTGCAAGTTTCCTGATTCGGAATACCTTTTACGTACCTTCTATGGTGCCTATGTATAGACATGGAGTTTCGTAGGATTACTCGGGCATCGAGAAGGGATTGAGCAGTACTGCAATAGTTTTTACAGAATTACGCAAATCCCTTACATTAAAAAGGCTGTGAACTACGTGCGGATTTTTAGGATGCAGAAGAAGAAAGTGGGTGGGGGTTGACAAGTCCACGTCATGCGTTCGGGCACTTACAGGGTGAGGTGATGATTGCGTCAGTGTTTCTTGACTGCCCAAATGCATTTATATGTGTTGTTTATTTTTGGAATGACGACAGTCTGTTGACTTGGATCTCTTAGAGGAGAATATTGTGGCTCCTTCCAGTGCTGTACTATGATACCCTCTTTGGAGCGTAAGCCCTTTAAATCTACGTTTACCTAGAAATGTTATAGTCAGCTTGACCTTTACTGGCAGTTATAGCAGCATTTTACCGGAACAAGTATTTAAAAGCAGTTTTCCAAAAAAACTCGCACGAGGATATGTCTTTCCGTCATGAGCGATGAAGTTAGAGCTGTGGTCTGAACCTTGATCAGACAGATTTTTCAAAAGCTCCAGTGAGAACGCAAGGGAAGCCACTTCTACGTTCAGCAAGGCAGCAGAAGTAAACAAACAAACCTTTCCCGCAAAAATCAAGTTTAAGGAACTCAAAAACTGAAGAAACAAGAACTGGAACTGACTGTGCAGTAGCTGTGAAATGGTCGCTCTGAGAAGTCGCGCTCGAGCCTCATAGAGAGTCGTAGGAGCTCCCAAATCGAGCCTCGATCAGGTCGCAATGGTAAATGACCCAGATAGGTGGTGTGAAACGGAGCTCATGTTGAGTCCTGGACCCCCTCTCCCCCATGAGTACAGTTGTGTATGGTGTGGGAACGATTGGAAAGAGCGGAAATGAAATGACAATGTGTACATAGATTGCGAAGCTCTGATGAATGTAGCCGACAATGTAAACTTTAGTAACATGTCCTAGAAAGTCCTAAAAAAAGTTGATAGAAATTGGTTGCTTCCTGTTCTTGATTACCAGGGAATTCTCCTTCAAGCCGATTCTTCTCAGGTAAATCTGGAAATGATCCTTAAAAAGTGGCGACTTCCTGAATGCTCGCGGAAAGCTAGCCTCGTCGAAAGGAGGAGGAAGGATGGCAACATTGAAGCAAAGGAAATCCGATTAAAGACCAACTGCAATTTATACCCTCAACACTTTTTCCTGCATAGTAAATCTAATTTCCGATTTGATCAAGTTAAGCATTAGAGGGAAGAAAAAGAGAAAAGAGTTGACCAGAAAGATTCAGAGCTAATGGCAATCGTGAGCAGAGGACAGCCACAAACAAGAATGCGTTTGATTGTCGAGGATTCCCAAGATAAATAGGGGGTTTTCCTTCTGCGTATAGGCTATAAATGAATTATCCATAGAGTTCCAGATGACAGGAAGCTTCCCGAAGAAGCACGAGCCGTTTAACACGAGCTTGTTTGATGACGCGCAAAGGAGTTCAATTAGTTGAAGCTGTAGGTGACATATGTGAGGGAGAGGAGTACATCCTGTGTGACACGTGATTGGAAGAAAACGACGCATCTCATGATATACTAGCGAATTGCTAGTACGTTCAATTAGTAGGATAACATTTTTAGAGCCCCGAGAAAATTTGTTTACGGTAACCCCATTGAACCTCCCTCTCCCCGTTTCTTTAGTTGTGTACACGAGCGAGTTACTCATTGGGACACGAGTCGTCCCAAATTGTGCGCCATCACTCGCCCGAGCCCGATAACCGAGGGAATACCTAAGACATCAGAAAGACGACTCATTGGAAATCATGCTTCAGCACAGATTGAAATTCACGATTTTCTAGCTTAATTGCTATCCGTATTACATCAAATGACGTTTACTGATCTGAAAAAAACCTAATGAAATAGCCAATTTCGTTATTCATTCCACATAAAAGGCATTAATTATCCATAAAATACTTATTAAACTTCTAGTATAAACAAGATGGGATGACCTATCTAGTTACCATTTCATGTGACATTTTCTAGTAATGAAAATGCCATCCGAGCACTGTGATTGTGTGTAATTACGTTTTCAAAATGGACAAATCCCTAGTTTTGTAGAACTGCTACAATGAATGAGCCGACCATGCCCTCCAATGGGGGCATGACCAAGAGGCTACAGTACTGAATGGGATCACACCAAAGTTCCCAGAAAAATGTGCAATGGAAAGGACTTCCTCGGAGGATATATAGATAATTAATTGTGCCATGGAAGAAACTTCTCCTCAATAGTCCTTCAAAGGTGTTTTTCTTTTTGGATCAAATCGGGATTCCTTTTCCCATTATAACCTTCACAGGCATCAAGACAAGGCCTCGACTATTGATTCAGTACAGCACAGATGAAACTTTTGCTTTCAAGAATGTCTCAAGAACTCCCGTTAGTGAGCAGAGTAGGAAGGAAAAGGGAACCGGTCCTTCCAGGTAACAAAAGCTAGAAGTACTGGTTCTGTTCTAGTGTTACTTTCTGTGCTCCTTTATCGTCATCAAGGACCCAGCTCACGACAAAAATGGTATTTGAGATTCTTGGTTGAATTCTTGACCCCTTAGTATACCGCATCAGCACTGCCAAATCGGGGAGTAGCCCAGATAAGGCGTGATAAAGGCTCGAACATTTAATCGGCTGTTTGCTACACTCAAAGCACTTCAAGTTTCAACAGCCCTGTATCCTTCACAAAGGGCACCCTTGTTGGAAACTCACATACTTAGTCGTGAATGCTCTTTCTGGCACTTTTGGCTTACTGTACCCGGCTCTCAAGCAGCGACTGAAATCTCGTCCAAATACTCATTCCATATCATTTCCGTCACGGTAATCTCGCACAACCTCTATCTTCATCACTTTTGAGAAGCCTTAATTTTCACGCAGCTGGTTTTTCTTCTCGCTTTCTTCGCTGCCAATGCACTACCCCCTTCAACACTTTCGTCTTTCAACTTAAACGGGAACCTCAAAATCACCGTGAACTGAGCCTTTAATTTATCGCTCACAGAGACGCCTTAAACATTTCGTCCCCATGACAAGCGAGTCTTGGAATGGACGGATATTCAGTATTAGCGAGAATTTCAAAAGAGAGAAACAACAAGCTTATGTTTTTCAATGAGAAATCTTAGAAAAACTTCATTTTTTTCTTCAAGGATCTACTTTTTCACAGAGAACTAGAAGTAATTTGATCAGTGCACAGGAGTGCATTACACCCTTCGATGTGATGAACAAACAAACAGTCAAGTAGCTGTACTTTGATGATGGCCTGGTGGTGGCAAACAAGTACAGATGACCACTGTGGAGCACGGGTTGCAGGGGAGATTTGGGGACAGAATTGGGATTTGGAAAAAAGAATCACCGATGCCCCCTATCCAATCCAGCATGTGGAAATGATTCCATGAGAACCGCAGTAGGAGAGAGACCGTCTTGAAGGGAGCGCATGAGTTGGATCTGTAGGCTAGGGTGGAATTTTCAGGAAAAGATTTGAATATACAACCCTTCACGGTGAACGGAAAACGAATACTGACGGCAAGTATGAAAATGCAAACAACAAAATCATAGAAACTTGCGAATAACAGGAAGCTCTGCATCCAGGAGACTGGGAAGAATAAATTTTTGCTTCCTTGTCTGACTTAATGAGCAGCTTCAACAATGCGGCTACTGCAGAGCGTTTGCAATAACAATCAGCAAAGAAAGGCAGCCGAATAATATGTAGGATGAAGAAAGATAAGGTTCTTGGGTGTTGGTCAAACCCATCTGAAGGATGCGCCATTCGACTTCAATTGATAGTAGTAGCAAGGATTTGACTGCACAGTGTGGCCTACACAATAAATTGCGGTGGCTAGCCGATATGCAAGTCAGTGCTTTTATCCTCCCAGACTGTGTTAGTACCAATTGAACGACCCCGGATAGATGTAAGACTTGGTTAGCTTAACCGAACTCCATCCGAGATTCAAACCCGTGGCGATGCGTATGTGATAATGCGCCACTTCTCACTGCACCACCTCCACCCCTCAATAATGACGTATATATGCGAATCAATATTAACGAGTAAGCTCAAAACTTTGTTGTAGTTTTGCAGTTATTATTTGATGTTATCTGCGATTGGCCAAGGTAACTCTTCCTGATAGTAAAACACGGAATTAAACGCAGTATTCGATATTTTCCAGCAGTAAGCTTGAGCTCACTCCATTCGATGAATTTCAGTGACATGATATTCCATAAATCTCCTACATTGTATAGACTACTTTGAATTTCTCCCAGTTCCTTCAATGGGCAAAAAGCTAAAGCAACTCGAACGGTCTCCCCAGAGGATACAGTGCGATGCCTGCAAAAATACCGTATCCACCAATACCGTACGACTTTGTATACCGTCACCCATTTCGAGTTGATCATTTGTAATGAATTTTTCTAGGGAGAACAATACTACAAGAGCGATCTTTTGATTCTTTTTGAATCCATTTTGACTTAGCATGTCCTTAGACATTCACAGCGGTAGACAGATTCGAATCGCATACCTTGAGTGCCTATGAATGCATTCTACATTCTAATGGATGAGTGCCGATTGCGGATGCCTTCAAATTTTGCCGACTAATTTTAATTTAAAAGTTCTTGTGGCATATGAAGTCACAACTACCCTGCGGTGAGAAATTCTCTCCCAATCCAGCTGGATGGATTTCAATTTCAAAGAGAAATTATCTGCCAATGAAACTACCCACTCCAATCAGATGTAGTGCATTACAATATAACTACAATCAAGAAATGGATGAAAAAGAAAGAATGGGCCAACATCAGTGAATATTGGACGAGTCGAAGGGAAAATTAGGGGACAATTCTACTAATTAATTACTTAGCTGATTAGTCGAATTGTTACTAACCATAAATGGCTGGAAAGGAGCTGTTCCGCTCTTGCGGTTGTGGACTGTGCCTTTTAAAAGACGAAACGTCGAAACGTCAGGCCACTAATAAAGTTTCACCTAACAACCTCGTTGGCATAAGAATCACAATACAATTATAAAAAAATTAGGGTTTTCAATTTTCGAAGCGAACACTGATTGGCTTCCAATGAAATTAAGCCAACGAAGTGCAACTGCGTCGATTGAACCAGTGGAGTCCCCACCTCGAAGCCTTTTACAGCACATTACCCTTGGAAGATCCTGTAATTGGATCACGTTCGCCCCTTGAGAGCAGGAAGTGGGGGATAGTAGGGGAGGGTGGGACAGGGTGGAGGAAGTGTGCCGTTTGGTCCTTGAGCAGTAGAGGTCGTACAGCTGAACAACCGCTGAATACCAAGAAAGTTTTTTTAGTAGTTTTCAGTTACCATAGGCCGACATATGTCTCTATCCCCTGACAACTTTTTTTTCTACGAAAATTGAATAAGTGTATGGGTATGGGTACGAGTATATACATTCTAGGAATATAACTCAAGAGGAAAAGAGCATAGAATGAGGGAATATCGTAGAAGCATTCTTCTCAATCAAATGGTGCTTCTGACTGTCAGTCAAAATAGGATTTGAATGATATCAGTAACTATTTAACCGGTCCACCGCCTGCTTTCCTGGTAGTGATAATTTCCCCAACACATCTAACGTAACTCGGCTTGAGTACTGCCTCCTTGAGACTTCCAGGAAACAACGAACGATCAATTCGAACACACACGGTAATGAGGTTTATGTAGCTGTCGTGGGAATTCAAGGGGCCGTCATAACCCGTACTCAATCATTTCATGAATGCATACCACCTATTTGGGATAGAAGCGATTGACAAATTGTCAAGCATACGAGTAATTTCCACCCATTTCAAATCTTTACCTTGTGGCTTTCGAGGTGAAATTCCGGTTGTAACCATACATTTTCATGAGAGGGAGGGGATTAATCATAAGGGGATAATCGGCCCCAATTGACTCAGTGTGTTTCCCTTAAGCCTAAGGCTCAAGCTGATATGGGAAGGACACCATTTGTAGGGTAAGCACCACTCCCAAAGACGTCGCCAATGTCGACCCTTGGGAGCGAACGCTGGCCAAGTTATACAGCCTTAGTGTAATAAAGTGATACATCTGGAACCAGGCAAGTCGATGTTCATGAAAAACCTGCCTTTTTTTCCGATGTTCCACTTACATCTAATGGGATCCTGACTGAATTTTCGCAACTTCAGGTGTCTTAACCCTAAATCGTGTAGGTAACACGGGGTACAAGTGGCCACCGCAGCGAGATTACTGTACAAAGCAGCACTTATTCACCTTTTAACCTCTTAGTTTGTTTCTCAAAGTATAAACGCTAATATCGGTTTACTTATCCTACTTCTGAAGAAAAAATATCTTGAGTGGGTGTATATTACACACATATATTCCCACGCTTCTCGACACGCTTGCATGAATATGGTAAGAAAAGCTGATTAAAACGCTCCCCGGAGTTATCGTAAAATCCCCTTTACGGTATTTCCTCTTCAAGATTCAAAAGTGACCAGAGCTGAGCAGGAAGGAAAGAACGGCTTGAATTTCATGTGGGACTAATGAAGAAGAGGGGAACACAAACGAAGTGCAACGCACTCTGGTCTCACCCACACGCATTTCCAATCCTCTATGAGACTAAACAAGCAGTATGGACTTGCGGTCAGTGTTATCCAAAGAAAGGCCCCTTTGGCAAGTTCTCTGATGCATACAAATGAAGAAGGGATTCTGAAAATCTATACTGTGGTGAAGACAGAAAGGGAGGGACGTCGCGTATTCACCGAAACAGCGGAGTTCAGGTAAATCAGGCCAGTTGCAAGGGCTACTGCTATGAATAGAGACATCACTGGGAGCAGTCGAAAAATTTCACGAACCAGGCAAAGCACATGTGATACAGGTGTTAGGTGGAAAAAGCGATGTCAGCATGGTGCTCTCGATTTGCTTCAATCGACTCGCTTCCTTTCGAATATTTGATTAGCTGAATCCCAAGGCCAATGTCAATAATCACTCTAGACTGAACATGACAATTTGACAAGATTGGATAGTGTATGGGAATAATGAAGGCAAGGAGGAAAACGGAGGGCAAGGGCAAAGAGGAAGGGGCGGAGCTACCCTGTTGGTAACCGAATACAAGAATGACCGGTGCAAAGAATAATTGAGGGTCCTGGGATACGAAACTCTAGTGCTTGCCAGGGTACTCACAATATTACAACCAGAGCCAGTTCTTTATCGTCGTCTTTCAGAATTTACTTTGACCTTGAAGTGTTTAAGCTTACGATTCGGGCACTTAAACCAAGAAAGATCAGGAGGCGAAGCAAATTCACAAGAAGTTCAACTGGGGATCCTGTTCTCTACTTCTTGAAATGTTCTCACCTGATGCGAAAATTCAGGATGTAGCTATGCAGCGCCATGTTGGTGTGTGTTAAGTTATAAATGATATGATTGTCATACTAAATTAGGGTTGTTGATAGGTTCGGTTCGATTCAGGACGGTTAGAGCCCTTGATTCTGAACCTCGACACATGCCCAGTCTCAGCAAGAGCCTTGGCCTGCCTTCGTGATCATCGATTCGGCTCCACAACAGACTAAGCTGTAGTTACGTTCAACAGAAATACTTGTAGAAGCCATCCGCTCACAAAGCACGAACCCCAAGGTGCACTGGCACTTCAAATTTGGAACATCACCCCCAACGTCCACCCCCAGTGTCTTACAAACTCAATCGCACCACCTCGAAGACACCTTACGAGTGCCAACAGTTTGTGGAAAAACATGAAATTGTATTGGTACTGATTAAATATTGGAGCCTATAGAGCTGGTCATAAACCTATGGCGACGGTTGCTCACGCTCTGGTAACAACTCCCTGCCATTCCAGCAAGTATTCACGGTATGGTGGGACTGAATATGTACGAAAGTTGAAATCATACATGTTTGCTCGAAATTAACAGCTTGAAACTAACTCAGAACTTATAATTGGGAACTGAATAAGGCTCTCAACTCTCAATGGTAGTGACCGTGGGTGAAACGCCATTCAAGATACATTGGACGAATTATGAGCATGGTAAAGTAATCTTGAGAATCTCTCCAAGAATTTAAGACAGGCGAGGAAGACGAGTTGAAAGTGAAGACGAGTCCATAGTGATGAGGAAGGGTGGTGGCTCGGATAACACTGTAATCTGAATAAACGGTGGCAGCGAATGAAGCAACGGTTCCGCCAGCTATTTTGTTTTTACATCTCTCGTGTCCAACTGTGAAAGGAGCGCTCAGAGCAACCGATGGGTAGTATGACGAATGGGAAGGACCGTACGATGATGATTTCTCAAGGAGAGGAGTGAAAAGAAATCTCTGTTTCTGTTGAAAGGGAAGGAGCAGGTCTATGTTATTGACATGCCTGCTTCTTTCACGACCACAGTTTAGGGAAAGCAGAAAAGAAGATCACAGTTGGCTGAGGAGCCATGAGCAAGTTGACACTTTTCTGCATGGAGACTAAGCCGGCACCCAGGTCATTTTCTAGGACTCAAGCAGAGGGACTATGTCAACGATGTATATGGGTCTTGAATGAAGAGTAAAGCACGCTCTTCTAAGCTTCGGTAAATGTTTCCAAACAGTAGCAAATCCATGCATCCAAAAATCAAGCAATGGATTTGAAGCAAAGATTACCGGATTGGTGGAACCTGGTTGTGTGTCCGCGAGAAGAACGATAACATCCTTCCCGCTTGTTTGCCGAAATAAAGCGGGAAGTGTCGGCTGAAGTGCTAAACATCCCAAAGACAACTGAACTACGCAGCGAGTCCAGTCCACCACAGAGCAGGTAGAGCCGCAACGACAGCCTTCAGATCAGGGAGAACCTGGGTTGTTGGAGTCTTCCATCAGCCGGGACTTCCTCCTTCCCAATTTTCGGAGTGAAATGCCGTAATGGGTAGAAGGCAGGTTGTAGAGAGCCTGCGCTTGTTCCATAATGGCGATGTACTACTTCCTCTCCAATCGACCCTTATGGGGTATATTTCTAAGGACGATTTACACAGCTGTTGTTAGCTGCGCCAACCGGCAGACAGCGTTTCCTTCTCGTCCAATTATTGCTCCCGATCACACCGTGTAGGAATATTCAACGAATAGCGCCATACCTCGGATCGTATTACAATTAACATTCACTGCCGACAAGGTGGTGTCGATTGAGCACACACAGACGTGCAAGAAAGGCCAGCAAGAAATAAGGCTCCAAGTGGATTTGATGATTTGTTGCCTCCAAAGGAATCGCTTCTGCAATTCGAGCCGGTGGAGGGGAGGTGAAAGTAAGGAGGTTGAGTGTTTTGCTTTTGACGAGTCGTTACTTCAGAATGCATTCCGAAGGCGTGAAGTAAGCAAAAACTCGAAGAAAGCTTGAAAATTACGGAAGGCAATCAAATAAGCGACCTCAGATGGCTGCTTCTTCACGCTTCGTGACCCTCTATAGCAATGCCAGTTACACTTACTCTGAAAGTTCTCACGCTGGTTTAAGATTCCACCAACCTACCCCATGATCAAGATGGAAAGAAAAAAATGCCTCATCGACATTGTTTTGATCAGAAGCTAGCTACGCCACTGCCCGATTCCGTCACCATGGCTGCACGAGGCTGCAGGAACTCCTGAGAAGAGTAAGGGACCAGAACCAAACGGAGTTTATCAAATGAGACGAAATCACAGGAAAGTTTGCTCTCCGAAACATCGTGAATCGTGGATCAACAGTTGCGATGCACGACCTTTCTCAAGTGCCATGTAGCATGAGCTTATGTTCAAAGAAGGAAGAACAGATGTAAGTGAAGGTCGATGTGGTGTCCACGTCCATTCTGCTTACGAAAAGCAAGTAGATAGGAAAGCACGAAAAGGACTATTGCCGATCTCAGGAGTCAGGAGACAGCACCCCTGCTGCGACCAGTGGTCGAACTGTGCCCATAGGAATGAAGATCTCAAAGAGTCGTACGGGTGCATTATTCACCTGCAGAGTATCAGTCCTGGACCAAATGGATGCCTGCAGTAACGATCTTCTCCTCGAAAGAACCCCATACGCCACCCTTGAAACGAGCATCGGCTATGGTAGAAACTTGGGTGGAATCGAGCACTGTGCCAAAGAAGTCACACGAGGATGAGAACTACCCTGAAATGGCTCAAGACGGCTAATACGGCTGCGAGCGGATGCTTATCATGTGGGATTTGTGGCCTATTTTTTACAAACTTATTTTGGAGAAACTCGGTCGCTGCTGAAGTTTATCGCCGGTCTCTCGATTATTCAGAGTTTTCCACCCCAGTTGGTAACCGTTACAGCCAACTTGTACCCAATTCCGTATCTCTTCCATTTCGTCTCATGAACATTGCGGCTTTTTCGATGTACCGAAGATTCCAGGGTCGGTTCCGTATTTGTAAATCGTACCGAGAACCCTTTGCAACTAATTTCCGTAAATCATCCAATCTCAAAAGCTTTCTAATTCTCGCCGATCTCGTATATGCTGAGCGAGCGACCGCTAACTCTGCCATTAAGATTCACAGCAAAGGTGTAGTAACGGAACACGGAAAAGCTAGGTAAAGGACGCAGAAGCATCGCTACTTGAAAGCTATACCTGTACTATAAAACCTGTACTTATGCTTTTCGGACTGTCCTCTATCCCTTACACTACATGCAGAGATCTCGCTTGCCCTCGCCTTCTCGAAGTTCTTCTTGAAACAACCATTGATAGGTATGTTGAAGATAAGGCGGAGAATTCTGGCCACATACACGGAGCAATACATTCGCGAAATGGGAAAAAAGTCAAGTAGATGCGACCCTGGAGAGACTGGGCTGAGTTTAAAAAGCTGGGCCGACGCGGTCGTAAATAGCAACGACACTCACATCACCTTTTTCGTCCAACGTGCTCTTGGGAGAAGGGGTAGAGGGTTCTGATGCATCCCAAATCAAATTGTCATTCAAATGCGAGTATTTAGATTAGGTTGTGAAATCGAGATGAAATGAGAACAATTGTGAAACATAGTTTTGCTAAAATAAACCTCATCAGATCATTATCTCTTTAGATCTCCAATTGTATGTAATTAAAAGGATGAACCCTTCGGTGTTAATCCGTTCCACTTTTGGGTGCGCCCCGCACTCGACTCCCATTCAGAGTAATGGTGGCCTTTTGAATGCATACATATGTGGTCTACATAATAACGTGAGGCGGTCAGCCAAAAGTCGATCTAGTCTGAGAGCGCTTTCTTCTACTAGACGAGTCTAGAGCCGTTCAACCGACCGCGGAGGGATAGAGGGCTTGGTTGACCTGGATCAGTACCGATCCAGTGATCTGTCCATTATGTGTGTGTGGGATAATGCTTCACTTGTCAATACACTTCGTCCACCCCTAGGTAACAAAAAATTCACTACGAATAGTAGCTGTTTCTACTAAAGTCATAGGCGAATAGTTTGGGAACTGTACTAGATTCTCTTCACTACTCTGAAAAGTTAATTATTGAGCCCCAAGCCGAAAGACCATGCTGTCTCTTCACGACTGGCTGATTGCGATCCTGTGCCTAGCGATGAGAAGGAAAAGGGAAAATGAAAATGAAAAGGCCTGGCTTAAAACTCATCAGCTGGCTCCCTAACGTCATGTGTGCCTAGGCCAAATTCACATCAAATGGTCACCAACAGTCTCGCCTTGGAAGTAGAAGGTGTGGAGCATTCCAAAAGGTAATCGATCAAGCTGAGAATATGCTATTCCCGTTTGGGCAGCTGTATTTGCAGATCTGTCATAGGCCTCGATTTGTCAATGTCACCAGTTCATCCTTGGCCGTCATACTGGCGATACTCCTTCTTTCTGAACCATCGTCGAGCGCATAGAAAACCCATTAACGGAACATGGCCATTCCTAATTCAGTGTCGACGGGGATGGCTCAATCGTGGCGTTACTTCGATCGCATTTCCATCCTTTCGCTTTATATCCTGCAATCAAGTATTGAAGCATTCGGGGTACCCGAAATGTTGGTTGTATTAGTTTTAGGCTGATAACCATTCCCACGTGTCCATGATAGGAAGTCAACCGGCCAATATGTTGAGGGCCATACTAGAAAACATTCTCCAGCTATTAGCAGACTGCAGTGTAGGGTAAGCAAGTTGCAAAGTTGGTGGCAAGTAAGGCTGACCAAACATCCATTCACACGCAGACCAGACCACCTTGTGAGATTAATTGCTTCAATTCAACAATATCCTCGCCGCCGGGTGTGCACATTGGCGGCACTCAACGACGAAACTCCGGGAAGCGGCGATTTGCACACAAAGTACGACACGCTGAGATCGGACAAAGAACACCTTGACTTGGATTTGCTTAGCGGAGTTACTACGAGTTCCGGCACTCTAGCACTCCAGCAAGGGACTCGAAAAAATCTCATCACCCATCTTATTGCCAGTAATGACGAGCATGTTACCTTCATAGCTTCTCGAATTTATACATCTGGTGTACGTTCAGATGTCCACAAATGAAGCCAAAGCCTGAAGCTCGCTACGTCAATGTCACCAAGAACTCTATCACTAATTGTAAGACCGTTTTCCTAATAGATCATATCAACAAATGAACGAGAACGAGAGGATTTATTTGGAAATTTCATACGACTACTTAGTAACACACTTGAAAAATCGGAACTCGAGTACCTCTAGGCGAAAAAAGAAGATTTCAACTGTTGGTTCTTTTCGAGATATTCATGCGAGGATAGAAAGGAACTAATACTCAAACCTTCAAGACTGGCCAGACAGATTAGACAGAACGACTGAAGTGTGCAGGCACACAAATAAGACGAATGGTCGGCAAAAAGGTATCAAAAACGATAGATGAGTTGTTAACAATCAAAGGTGGAGGAGGTGCAATGGCAAGCGTAGCACTATCACACACACACGATGGTCCAGGGATCTATGTAGCCTAGGATCGATATCAGCTTAGGCCAACTAGATCTTCAATCCCTAACCCTTTTTCGGGCCATAACTCATAGGCAAAGGTGATGGTGAAGTACGTAGTGTCAAATGGGGCAGTATCATACTCGCATGGCGCAGGATTGAAATTCTGGATCTCGCTTAGACCAGCCAACCATTCCATCACTTTGAGGTTAATTTGTACCAGACTTGTCTGGGATGAGTAAAGCACTGACTTGTACATCGCGTGGCCCACCGTAAGCGTTGGATACCGACGCATGGGCGACATATTCATTCAAAACGCTACTCTGATTCTGAATGGAAGTGGAATGCGAGGCGCATCGAGAAAAGCGATTGCGACTCGTGCCAAATTCTTTTCAACTTTCTGTAGCAACCTAATATGGACGACACAAGCTTCCAGGGGGGTAGTACTGCTCGTCCATGATGTTCAGCCCACAGTGGATTTTCAATTTGGCTATCTTTCATTAATCAAAAATGAATATCGGGAGAATAATTTCCATATGACGTGGTCCGCTTGCCATGACGTAGGTACAAAGAAAAAGTATGGACTACCCATTGTCAGTGATTTAGGAGGAATCGGGCAATCGGAAGAAAAATAACTCGAAGGAAAAAACTCGATAGCGGTTAAATGCATATAAGGTCCTGAAAATTGTGGCTTCTTAGGGAAGTTTCGTATCAATCTTAGAATCTGTGGACTAGAATTTTATTTTGTGATTTTGTTGGTTATCCTATTCATGCAGGGCTTATGCATGAGGAAGGGTCGTTCTGCAGAACAGCCCCAATCATTTTTTACCAAAGGTGTGGAATTAGCCCAGCCACCTGGAAATGCAAACGACTGCATTCTCAACTTTACTGAGGAGTGAAGAATTTTAAAGTGGGATATTTTGGGTCCTTCAAACAGCTTGTTAACTTCTCCGTTGAGTCAAACTCGGGCGGTCAAGCTATTTTTAAATAAAATAACCCCGGTAGGGTGTTTGTGGAAATTTCGAGGCAGCGTAATCACACCATCTACTTTGGCGTGAAAGATATCGTATTACGTGGCGTATGGAAGATGTTAGCAGGAAGCGTTTACGAGGCCAAATAAACGCCCTGAACGAACCACAAATGAATGCAATAGGATGAAAGTAAGCACACAAAAGTCGTAGACGTAACGAAACGTCAGAAGACCATGTGATTCTGCTCATCTATGTAGGTCCCGTGATTTTGGTGTATAATTGAAGAAAATCCAAGCGATCATTCACCACTGGGACTTGGAAGGAAATGAATGGAGTGAAAAGCTGCAGGGCCCCAGTGACCGTTGTGGATGTGTTAGCGGATCTGCTTGGAGTTGCGCCATGATTCTGATTCTTGGATAAAAAAGCGAAGAGTAAGTATGAGTAAAACTGCAGTCAAAGAACATTACTAAATCGGTCTTTGATCGGACTGAGCACCAATATATGGCATGCATGACTTCTTGGTAATTTGGCCATAATTTCCATTTGATGCAGGGCGGAGTTCCCAGAGATGGTTCTATGAATACCCAGTTAGACCATATAACAGGTTCCAAAAAAGCGCTTTTATGATGGAAATGGGTTTTTGGGGACCTGAAAATAGATCTTGGTAGCAGAGTAAAGATCTTCAAGAAGAATTTCCGGAAACAGATTGAAATGTTCCTCGACTATTATTACACTACACTCTTTTATTGTCTCGTTCAGACAGATTTCAGTTGTCCTGAGTAAGTTATGATATGGGATATACATAAACGAACCCATAAAAAAGGATCCAAAGAAAACCAAAGTTATTTCTGTCTCAAGGGCGGAGGACAACCAAGCCTTGTATTCCTTCTGAGTGGTTTTAGTGGGTACCAGACTCGTCTGGGAGGTTAAAAGCACTGACTGGTACAACGGATGGCCACAGCAAGTCATTGTATAGTCCACATACTCATTCATTACGCCACTACGGAAGTCGAATGCCGGGCACATCCCTTAGATGGGATTGATAAAGGTCAAAAAACTTTAGACTTGTTTCTTTCAGAAAATGGAATTCCAAGAGAATGTAAAGATATCAGAGCTGATCAGAAAGAGGGTAAATCGCTGCTTTACACTGGCATTTAGAAGACACCTATCCGATACTTGAACTGATACTGATTTTTTGGGTTTTCGAACCCAAGACAACCGTCCCTAGAACAATCTATTCCTAGCAGTTCTCACTCAGATTATGAAAAGGCGTTAGCANGGGTAGAAAACAGCCATTGTGTGCTATCATCTGATTGTAAGTCACATACATGCGTAGTCGGAAGCCTATGAAGCTTCAAACGGGCCTGGAATACTTGACATATGTACATATATCCCTGAACAGTCCGATTGCCTACAAGAATGGTATAATAATGGAACGATTCAATGGTAGCTATTTCATATCGACATAATGGTCGTTGTTGAGAGCAGGGAAGTAGAAACTCCTATCGTCATGTACATAGCATTTTGCCAATGATTAATGCAGTCAACCTGGCTAGGCGGACGTATTACCCCAGTGAGGAGGAGAAGCAGGTAGAGAAGGTAATTACAAAGAGGGTAAGGCAGAAAATCACAAATTTCGTTAGGGGCAAGTGCGTAGCTACATAATAAACATTCACATTCAGAACTTTGCTTGAATTTAGTCATAGGGAAGCTATGCATGTATTAGAGGAAACGGTCAGTAGAGTGTTCGATGACGCCTAATGCCAACTGATATCAGGTGTGTAGAAGTTCTTCCTCTCTATGAACCTCATGCTGTAAATAAGAAGAATAAATAGGGTCAATCCCACGACAAAAGGAGGAAAGCTACGATGATGATTAAGGGAACGATATAAACAATATCAGTAGACCTACTAATTCATGACCCTTTCCTTTTCTCTCCAATGTGACTTCCTTCATCATTCACCGCCCCTCCGTGGCTTTTTGTAGACTGACACACAAAACGACATACGAACGTACACAGGAAGTAAGCGCTTTTTATTTAGAGACAGCATGTTCCTCATCCCAACCCTCCCTCCCCTCCAGGATTTTGGAAATAGGAATCCTGTGGACCTACCTACATGGTAAAGCTGGGTGTGAAGATAAAGCAGTGTCTTCCCTCAGCGGCTTCAGATTTATGACGAGACCCATTCCTGTTCCGTTCTTCACAGTCTTCTATTGGTATTAATACTGTAGAAGGTAGCTATTGTACAGTGACTCAAGGAGTATTTTGGATCACCTCATTTTTTGGGTTTTTGAACCCAAGACAACCGTCCCTAGAACAATCTATTCCTAGCAGTTCTCACTCAGATTATGAAAAGGCGTTAGCACGGGTAGAAAACAGCCATTGTGTGCTATCATCTGATTGTAAGTCACATACATGCGTAGTCGGAAGCCTATGAAGCTTCAAACGGGCCTGGAATTCATTGTGCTGACACCTCAGAAAGGAACTACCAAGGTACCATCACAATGAAGATGACTTTGGTTTCCATTCAGAGCCTAACAGTGGCATAACGTTAGCTACAATGATTTTTATAGAAAAGACAATATTTCATATAATCTTCCACTATTTGTTGATCCGCAAATAACGGAAACACCAAAAAACCGTTTTCAACCGTAAAAACCCTGTCTTCAACTGCCATCTTTTTAGCATTTGAAGGGATTCAGAACAACAGGATGTCCCATTTTTGAAAACAAAAATTTGGTAAAAACAATAAGATTTGCTGATTGTTTACTGCTGAGTGAAGAAAATCAAAGGAGATGATTATGAAAACAGGAGTGAGTAACAACTGCCGTAAAAAAGCTTGAAATATGATGACTAGAAACGACCGCTAGAGAATTCCGCTCAAACAGCTGTCCATCGGGTCTAATGCATCAAAAAACGCCTCTCGTCATCTCCATCGCATCATTTTACTTTTCTGGCACCTGACTATTGCCATGAAAATCGTGAATATTTCTTTCAGGGCATATTGCCTCCGGAATTTTCTCGAATATTCCCTTTATTCATGGTGAAAAATAGGTCATTTCAGAGATTGAATTCCAGATTCCAGAAAAACATTGCGTGAAGGAATGTCAGGCCTTAGGCAATATTCACATGCTAAGGAGTATAGCGATTTGGGGGATTTGCAAAAGTGTGAAATGGGCTTTTCAGATGTTTTGGATGTTGAAAGTCATTAGAAGAGAGTGAGGGAGTGAGTTTTCGTGCCTTTTTCAAAGCAAGCCAGCTTGTACACTTATCAATCACTCGCTGGGAGATCACTTACTACTTTTTTGCTGTGCCTAGTACATATAACACTGCTTATACCACTTCATAACAGTCAGTGAGTAGGGATTTCCCTCAACACACTCCGAAGGGTGAATGATCCTGGATTCCCCATCCTTTGATGACAGGCTTATCCATACGCAAGCTCATAGTCCTCGTAAGATGCCGTGCATTCCTCACTAGCAGCCGTCAATGTAGGAAGGTACCGTGGGTACGATAGCGGATGCTGGGAAGGTACTTAGCTACGGTAGAGTGGAGATTGAAAAGTTCAACATAGAAGACCTCTCATAAATAGACCGACCACAATAATTAAGTAAGACAATCATAGTTACAGCTTACGATCTTAGTTCCTACACTGAATGAAGTATCAATACAACTAGACGAGTAAGAAGACGAGGAGCCTTCTTGGCACATAATAATGAAGGCACAGGAGAACAGGCTGAGTAAAGTCATACCCGTGATAGACCACACTGGGCAAGATTACTGTCGATTTTGTCAGCAGAAAGATTAAAATCCATAAAAAGTAGAAAGAATTACCCAGTACATCCAAAAATGTACAAGCAGGTTGTCAGCGCTTGATTTACATTCCAGAACTTACTATGTTTTCTAATTTTTACACATTTGCGGACTTCGGAAAGGAAATAAAGCTTCTCGAGTCCAAAAACCATCTTTTGCCCATTAACCCGACTCTCAATCAGAAACATATTGCTATCTGAGTGAGCAGTTAATCCGTACATTGACCAACCTGGGCCAGGTTGGCCAATCTTGGCAGTTTGAGTGCGTAGGGGCTGCAGACCAGCTAGGAATTCAATCCCTTGCCTATACGTGCGATAGAATGTGTCATATGGAATATGTCACCCAGGCCGGTGAGAAATAAGTCTAACGGAATTCAACTGAAGCCGACATTAGTAGAGAAAAGTTGGCACGGTTTGCTGGAATAGTGAAATTTCGCAGCCAAAACACCCTACTAGCGCTTACACATCAGTTTAGCACATTCCCTCTGATGAGCTATAAAACTGAGGGAGTTCGTTTGCGGGAGGTTTTTTACTGATTTTATAACAGCTAAACCAATTGGCAGCATTTCACGGAAAACACTACTGCGTTTACCTGAGCTGTCCCAGACTCACTCGGCCACAGCTTGGTTTTGAGCTGAAATGCGTATGAACGGCAACTTGAGAGCCTAGCATAAATTGCAGGCTCGAAATAAATTAATATCCAATTGGGAAACCAGATATGGGCTGCTGAAACTACCCAACCAAAATAGATGGGATTTTCGATTCTGTCTCGGATCTGACAGATATTGAAAGTTTCTTTTGAACTCCGGAGCCCCATACCACTTATTCTACGTTACTCTTTGACTTAGGGCAAAGGTGGCGTAGTGGTAAATGGTGCACCTACCACACAACCAAAGCCACGGGATCGAAACCCATTTTGGAATCTTCCGTAACCGAGATTCCGGCCCTGTAGTGCTAGTCAATCGGTACAAGACTCGTCTAGCAGGATTAAAGCACTGACTTGTCCAGCCGGTGGCCCCCACGACTCGTTGTACAGGCCACATAAAGTACCGTTCAAAAAGAAATCACCTTGACCCTTTTTTGCCATAACTCATCTCGAACACCATGTTTTTGACTAATTTTTTGGCAGCACCTTTTTCAAATATCCTTGACTCTCCTGCGATGCGAAGGACGCTGGAGCTTGCTTCCCGCCAACAGGACGGCTTTTTTTTCAAAAAAATTGCAGAATTGGCCTGTTACTAGGTGGGTTTCTCTGAGAGTTTTTGGGTCTAGAACTGCTTGAGGGTTCTTAGCTTCGATAGTAAATCTCTTTCAGTAATGAGACGAACATTTGGATCTCGCTCTTCGACTGAAGAACAGCTCTCCGCCATTGCTACAGGCAGAATGCAGGGATTAACCCATGCCCAACTTTCAGAGCAGTTTGGAATGTCGAGGTCTACAATCACGAAGGCCATCGGAAGAATAAGATCTCGCGGAGGTCCTATCAAAGGCGCAAGCACGGAGAGGCCACGGATAACCACTCCTGCGGACGATAGGAAGATCATTCGTGGTCGCGTCAAGATCTTCCGAACATCTTCCGACATAATGTCTGAAATATCAACGACGGTGACGCCGCTCCCATCTCAGTGTACCATCAAAAGAAGGCTGCGCAATGTAGGATTATACGGAAGAAGACCCGTGAAAAAACCGTTAAATTCTCCGAAGAACAGAAGGGCAAGTCTTTAGTGGGCGCGCATGCACCTCCACTGGACACTCGACCAATGGCGTGAAGTGATTTGGAGCGACGAGTCAAAGTTTCTTTTGTTCGGTACAAATGGTGTTTCCTTCGTTAGACGACCTGGCAACGCAAGATTTGATCCCAAGTACCAACTACCAACTGTCAAGCACGGTGGCGGTTCAGTGTTCGTATGGGGATGTTTTTCAAGCTGAGGCATGGGGCCTCGACACTTTATCCCCACCACCATGGACCAGCAGATGTACGTGAACATCTTGGAAAAATGCATGCTGCCTTTCGCGCGTCGTGTGCACGGCAGAATTTTCACTTTCCAACAAGATAACGACCCTAAACAGATCTAGAAAGGTGCTCGAGTGGCTGAGTCAACGTAAAGTTCGATGCCTTGACTGGCCCAGTCAAACCCCTGACTTAAACATTATCGAAC
>UZAF01016871.1:0-16921 GCA_900617895.1 Haemonchus placei
ATAAGAAGGAGGGAAGCCCGGCGTTAGCCGGGCGGCCCGACTGGTTTACGAAAATATGTACTGTAGCTTCTACCACATGGGGATAAACAATATCGCCTTATTGTGTATGGTGTAGAATAGGAAGTTGTCGTACACTGAGAATAGTTTGATTGTAAGCTCTTCAGGCTGCGGCAAAAGTTCCGGCAAAGGCCCGTTTCAGGTTCTCTGTAAAAAATGAGGCCTCCGATCTCGACAGGATCTGTGCCTTTATATACTGCAAGTCCTCTTCTATACATTCCACGAATTCGCCGCTCTTGAATATGCCATTTTACAAAATGGTGACAAGTAAAGACCAACGAGCCTCCATCCTGCACCTCCATCTGGCTGGATGCACGGCAAAGACCATCTCCAAGCAGCTTCAGTTTTCCTTGAGAATCGTGTACAGTATCGTCAACAGATACAAGGTGACAGGAACTGTGAAGGACAAGCCCAAAAGTTGAATACTGAAGAGGCAACGACAAAGGAGATGTGAAAGTCATTTGAGAGAAAATCCGCCGTCATCCTCGTCGGTCCTAGAAGAAAATGGCTTTTGAGGTGGGTATTTCTGTTCGACCTGTTGGGGATTGTCATCACCCACCTTCGATTTTGCTCGTATAAAATCAGAAAAACTCACATGCTGGCTAAGCGTATTAAGAAAACTTGGCCAGAAAGATGTAAAGAGCTTTTAAAGCGATTTTCGCAGGCACGGCACAGCAACATCCTTTTCACTGACGAATGTCTGCTTTCAACAGATCAATTCCTGAACACCCAAAACGATGGGGTGATAGCGGGAAGCCTTGCAAGAGCCAGCCAACATGGAGGGATTGCTCAGTGATCTGTACACCACAAGTCGTTGATGGATTTTGGGGCAATCACATCGGATGGCAAGATGCCCCTGATTTTCTTGGCGAAAGGGGTCAAGGTGGGTAGCAAGACCTACTTAAAAGGCGTTTTGGAGAAGGAGGAACTCTCCTGAGCAAAATCTCGTTTTGGCAACCGGACATGGACTTATCAACAGGACTCAGCTCCAGCACACAGGTCCAAGGTGGTACCGGACTGGTGCGCAACGCACTTCCCAGACTTCATCTCGTTGGACGATTGGTCCCCAAACAGTCCAGGCCTAAATCCATTGGACTATTCCGTGTGGTCAGTTTAAAACGAAAGCCTGCTCTACCAAGCATAGAGGTTTGGATGCTGTACGTGCAACCCTTGTTGAGGCATAGGAGGATTTGGACGAAGACTGCCTCCGTGCCGCTGTCGGCGCATTTCCTAGGAGACTTTCAGCCTATATTCGCGTAAAAGGAGGCTATTCCGAGATCTACTTTGTTTTTGCGATCTATATAGCTGTTGATAAATGCTGTCGGAGTTGTATCATATATCGATCGATTTGACCATTTTTACGATCATATTTGCCGCTGCCAGAACTTTTGCCGCACCCTGTATTTCTTGAGGGAGTTCCTTGAGTTGTGTAGTGGAAATTCAAATATGGGACTATATTTCAAATTTCTCTGGCTCTCTTGATTTTCTTCAAGAGAGGGATAAAGATCGCGATGTAATCGACTTGACACGTGAAGAGGGAAGACGGCTCAAATAGTCACAAAATGTGTTGTGCTTTCCTGCGCGATATTCTATCGAAATATCGTACGATTGGATCGCGATCTGATATTTTGCGAGGCGCCCTACTAAATCAGATGGGTGCAGTAGTGATTTGCGAGGTACGTGATCAGTCACTAAGGTGATACGCGCATTAGCTTTATTTGGATAAATTTGCTTCAAAGTGAATACTATTGCAAGAGCTTCTAATTCGATGACTGCATAGTTCTTTTCCTGTTTGTTCGGTGATCGACAAGGGTAAGCAGTGGGGTGTTCTCCTTGAGTTGCCGGGTTCGATTGCAATAGGCATGCACCTGACCCAATGGAGGCATCTATGTGTATTACGTGTGGCTGCCCGAAAATAGGAGAAATTAGACGAGGTGCCTCCACAAGTTCTTTTTTAAGGGCCGAGAATGCTTGTTCCTGAGGTGCATTTTTGAGCAATAAGTCGTGAAGAGGTGTAGCTATGATGGAGAAGCGCGGGATATAGCATCGAAAATAGGAGGCTGCTCCAAGGAAAGATTCAATTGCTTTCACCTTTGTTGGACGTGAAATGTTATCGATACTGGCTACCTTGTCCGGGTTGGGACGGGTGTCATTTTTACTGATGAGAACACCTAAATAATGCACTTCCGTCTGGGAAAATGAGCATTTTATGGGGTTAATTCCAATCCAAACGCGTGGATGCACTGGAAGATTCTTCAAGATCGATGAGGTGCTTGTTCACCGATTGGTTTGCTATGATTATGTCGTCAATGTAGGCAAAACAACGAGCGCGCAGTACTCTTACGAGGCTATTGGCAACTCGTTGAAACGTAGCTAGGGCGCCTGTGAGACCTTGTGCCATTACTGTGAAGTGGTATAGTCTTGAAAAGGATGAAAAAGCAGTGTGCTCCTTGTGTTCTGGAGCTAGGTATTAAGAAGGAACCGCTTTTGAAGTCAAGAATGTGTACAGTTCTTTGCCACTTACTAGGTCTTATATGTCCTGCATATGTAGTATGATGTACATCTCAGTTTCCGTGATAGAATTTATTCGCGGATAATCGCCACTGGTCTTTGTTGGGACCTTTCTTAACTCGGTGATGCAGATTTGCTAGTGCTAGGTTCGATTATATTGGTTCCTAACATTTTCTTGATTTGACGTTCTATCTCATTTCGTTATTCTAGAGAACGCGGTAAGGGGTGTTCTGAGGAATTTTCGCGTGAGGGATGAAACTAATGGTGTAAGTGATTGGACCATCGCATCGGCCCAAGCCACGGTCATTGCGCATGAAACAGTTGCTGTATTTAGTAAGGCCTTGCCTCCCGACTGTTGCGGGAGGCATGGCAATTTGTTGGCATTGTCGGCTTCGGGTGGGATGTATGCTGTTAGTTGGGGTGAGTAAGATGCTTCATCTTTACATACTGGAAAAATGGGCGTGGGTTATTAGTTTTTTTTTTATTAAAGTTGTTATGGTCATTTTGGCGCTCTTTCGTAAAGTTATTCGTAAGGGCGCGAGTTTGAATTGAATTTTGGTTTCATATTGCAGGTAGGTGAAAATGAAGGAGCTCGGGAATGGTTATATGGAGCGATGTTGACCTTATCAATTTTAGCTATTAGAAGATTACTTGACGTAGCATTGTCGGAATTGGTTGGGATCCATGTCCTCTTTGCATCACGCACTTGTTGGTGATAATCAGTATATAATGGACCAAGGAGTTTTAGGCGTTGTTTGTTCGGGCTAGATAGGGCATTAGTGGAAATCATGTGTTGCAAAAATTCTCGTTTGTTAGCAAGATGTGTGCTATGATAGGCGTCTAATATTTCCTCGCGTATCCGACTAGAAAATACTACGGGAGGCTCTCCTGGTTCCACTTTCTTCCATAACCTAGTCTCGCGCCATTTCAAGAAACTGGTCAGTAGGGAAGTGTTCTTTAGGTTAGTAATCGCTGTACGCCTATATTGCTTATCTGAATCAGAGAAACTCTCGAACACAGCCTTTGCTGTTCCTTTCAAATGGGCTGTTAAAAGAAGAACCGTTTTGCCTTCAGTGAGGCCCATGATGTTTCCTATTTCGTTAAGTTTTCTAAGAAATGCATTAGATCTGCATCTCCTTGTGCAAATGTTGGTAACTTGTTCGCATAAGAAGATAGATAGAATCATCGAAAGAAGTGTCAAGTCTGTCAACGATGTTGTTCTCAACTAAATCCATGTTTTTGCACTGGGAAGTTGGGTTGCTATCGACGAAGTGTGCTAATCGGGCATTCAGTGATGGATCGTCAGAGATTGGTAAAGTGTGCTAGGGTTAATCCGAAGAGGTTGTTCTGAATGGTGTTGCGGTGGGATACTATTATTTATGAAAATTTGTCGGTTGTCACTTAAAACTATTTGTTTATAGTTTATGTGGACAACGGAAGGACGGATAAACGTTAGGCCAACTAGTGTGTTGATTTGACGGGTTCCTGGATCTTGGGTAGTCACGAATGGTTGTGAATCAGCAGAGTAACTACACCCTGGGAAGGTTTTTTGGTTGTATGTGCTTTACCGTCGGGCTTGACGGAAAAGAAGCGTGAAGGATTGCTTGGTTGTAGAGATTCTTCCAAAGAACTAGATTCTTGAAAAGATACGAGAAGACTCGGGTCTGGTGGTTTGGACCACGAACGCAAACGTTCGGTGGTAATTGAGGTGGTACCTGACGGAAAAGGGATAGATGAGTGAACTTGCTCCTCTGGTTGACTTTTAGTTGTCTTTCTATGAGGTTACGGGGCATGCGGAGTGTGGTTTTACGCTTAATAGAGTACGTATTATCCGCACGTTGGTGAAGAGGGTTCTGACTGCGTTATTGAGTAATTCGGAGTCCGAAATCACTCATAGAATAAGAAATGAATGAGAATGTAAGTGATAGATGTTGTAGGAATACTTGCTGTGGAGAGTGAGTATGCCCATCGGGTTGGGATGAAGAGAGAGTTAATCACATAAACAGTAAGCTGAGGATATATTATCAAAATATACATAATGTATTACTACAACTGTTACTTTTATTCATCGTAATTTATACGACCACATATTGCTGCTACTATGCACTTACGCTGCTTGTCATCGGATGAGCACATTGTCTCATTTGTACTACTCTGAATGCGGCTTTCTCTAGCTCCAAACCAAGGTTAGCTGCTCCTTTTGTTCCTTCTTATTCCTACGAATCCCTTTGCTTATCTAGCCCATCTAAAACACTGTGCGTACCACCATTATTTTGTGCGCCTTCATCCCTTTCACAACTTGAACATTCCCTTTCTTTTTCCTCGAGCACTGTAGCTCCAAACCCTTCCATTTATCCTCACAACCGACAACGCCATGAGCTCTGTTCGTGTTGCTCTACTTCCTGCTCATTTGGTCCATTCCGGTATATCTTTTCAAACATCATCTTTATCTGCAAAAGCAATACAATGCAGTGCGTGAAAATGTTATGTGCGGTACAAAAGCACCTGCAGCCTTATTTCTTCTGCTATCTTTGCTCTTCTTTCTCTGCTCTACCTGTGTTTAATTATTTATGTGTTCATATTTTTTGTTCTGAGAGTCGGTGATTTGTGGATTCTCGGTTTGGTGTGATCTGTGAACAGCCTATCGGCTGTCATTAGATTGTACACCATGTGAAATATGATATGAACAGTGCAACCAACGCTTATGATGTTATTGTCAGCTGATTAATCTATTGTATCTTATGAACAGTAGGAAATGTCTCTCGAGGGAGACGTCTCTACTGGGTCCTTTAGGTAACGGTGGGAAGTATCATTAGAGTAACCTAAAGTCCTGAGTGGGGTTATCCGTAGGCTCGGTATCAAAGCGCTCTGCTTGAAACCGTCCTGAAATAAAAAAAGTCCCGATTGTCTGGGATCCACGAGGTTCACTAAGTGCCTAAGTGTAATACGTTAACCACAATTTAGGGAAAAAACAATTTTCCAATATTAATTGTGAGGTCAAATGCATGTTATAGGCCATTCCGAATAAAAAAGGACCCGTCGCCAGGATCGGGATTTACTAATCTTTTTACAATTAGTAAAGAAGTGCTTTTGTTGTAAGCACTGAATTTTAAGCCCTAAACAATCGTGCACGCGACCGTATACTTGTAGATTGTATACGCAATGGTATACTTGTATATGCTACCGTATACTTTATCACATTGCTTCCTATATAGTAGGAAAAATTATGATGGCTCGAAGATGTTATTTTAAAAAGCCTGTTTTTCTACTACTGGGTTTAGTATTATAGTGTTGAATTTATTGTACTTCGTCGTCATTTCGTCCATGTCCTTGTTGTGGATGGATCCATGTCCTTGTGAATGAGCTGATGTAGCGTGAAGTAAGATATTAATATATTCTATTAATACATATTACATAGCCGTTAATCGTGCAGTCGTCAGCAACTTGTTGAGAACAGCAACAAGTGTCTGCACGGCTGAAGCCGACCGACTCGAATCCCGACGTTTAGCTTGTGAGATAGCTGCTGTGAACGGTTATACGGTGTCATAGGGTTATAGAAATTCCCGCACTAATACGCAGCGTGCTACGCCCCAAAATAAGTTACCACTGTGTCTTCCCTTCAACTCCGATAAAGTTAGCAATGCTATACAGCGGAGCATTTTCAAAGCTGGGCTGCAGAATGTTGTACAATTAGTGAGTATTCCTAATAACAATATCAAGCAGCTATTAGTTCGGAATAGGCTCTACGACAAGCAGTGTATAACGAAAGATTGCATCATATGTCCGTACGGGAAAAGAGGTGATTGCACATTGATAGGCGTGATCTACCAGATAGAATGCCGTACATGTGGGTCAACATACATCGGAGAAACGGGAAGATCACTAGCTATACGAATAAAAGAACACCTAGCTATAATAGTATGAGGCGTGGCAGCCTGATAACGGCGCCTGGTAGGCATAAAATTGAGGAGCATAACGGCAACAACTTTGAAGTCAAGTGCACGATATCAGCGCAGGAGGAGGAGATTTCAGCGAGAAAGGCATTAGAGGCGTTCTGGATTTTCCAAAGAAGTCCTAAAATGAACGGTATAGATGAGTGCCCGTCCATAACCAATGATCTTTTGCCATATATACTGCACTGCGACTTGTGACTCAGTAGCATTATGGCGTGATCTTCCTTATCACAAGTATCACAAGTATGAGGGAGACAGCCAATAAGTCTCATTCGCTACTGACAGTCGCTTGTGGCGACAGCGGATTTTATATCCAATTGAGCAGTGGAACCTTGGTGAGTTATTTCTCAAATCATGGGTTTTGAATTCGCCGTAACATTCGCCAGGGGTCATGCGCTTTTTGGATACTGTGCAAATAGTCTCGAGTTGCTTTAGGCCTCTGAAGAAGACGAGAACGTCGAAACTTTAGGCCGCTGTGATTAATAAATGTTCCACCTAACAACGTCGCACGGCACAAGAATATTGTAACCTGAATGTTGATCGATACCGCAGGCCAAACGACTAATTTCTCGACATTGAAAGCCTTTCAGCAGCCTGTTCCAGAGCTGAGAAATTAGTCATTCGGCCTGCGATATCGTTGAACGTCCAGTTTCTAAACAAGTGGACAGCGCCGCCTTCGGCCGGCGCGCGCGGAGCCGGCCGGCGGACTCGGAAACCAGCCACTAACTGCCGTTCTCTTCACCAACCTTGTAAACATGAAAGGGTTGCACTCGTTAGGCCGTTAGGCCAAAGGAGGTGAGTTGGGCGTCAGCCGGCCTATTCGATACATAACTTACGCTAACGTCTGCACGTAGTACATGTGAATATGTACGTATATGCACATGTAAATATACACACATACACATCCTTACTATATGTAAAGCGCTCGCGTCTGTCTGCTGTCTGGAGGGACGGAACATTCACCCAGAACTGGATGGAGGCGGCAAATGGCGCGGCGAGAGACGTGGCGTTAAGGAGACATTGGGACGCAGAATTGAAGTAGACTACATTAGTATGTCACATGATCGTACTAATCGACTCTATTTCAAATTTGGGCTCCAATGGTAGGCGCCGAAGTCATTTGAATCGCCACGAATTCGGTGGCGATTTGCCGCGTCTACCCAGTCCTGGGTGAATGCATCCATATTCGTCTGTCTGTCTGCCTTTCTGTCTGTCTGTGTTTGTTTGTACGGAAATTCGATATTACCTGAAGAAGCACCAGAAAATTCATGTCAAATTCGTGACGGGTTGGGCATAGGACAAGAGCAACAGAACACATGTGAGCTTAGCGGAGCACCGCCCAAAGGGGCGAGACATGCACACGAGTGGGCAAAAAATTATTAACTAGCTTTCATGACGCCCAGACGCTGGAAAAAATGTGCAAAGGTGAGGAATGGGTCAACAGGTAAAATAAAGAGAAGTTAATGGCGGTGGGCGGAGCGTTCTCGCAAAGGGCGGTGCTTTCCACAGAAATTCCTAACTCGATTCAACGAAGACGTCGACGACAGGAAAAAATAGAAAGAGTGAGCAAGGCCTCATGCGTGCTGGGCATGAGGCCTCGCTCATAAGCTTAGCGAGGCCCCGCCCACGATAAGCGGGGTGTGCGTTGAGATAAAGCTACTTCCCAAAAATGAATGTAACTTCGTTCGGGAACGTTCTAGAATGCGGAAAAAGGTGGTTCGAGGTAATGGAATAAATGTGGTCAATTCCACAAAGTAGGCAGGATTGGCATCAAAGTGGGCAGGGCTTAGATCAAAGTTTCATAACTCTGAAACGTTCTAGAACGTGGCTAGAGGTATTTGAACAAATGTGGTTAAGTCCTGGATGTGAGTGGAGCTAGCACTGAAAAGCGGGGCCAGGACAAAAATACATCTCTTCAAAAACTTTCAGGTCAAGTTTTTATGATGGGAAGGGTATGCATTGAGGAATATGGATCTATGATCAACCACTAATAGTTCTGCTCAAAAGAAATATATCGAGCGTGATGCTCTCAGCAGTCAAATCTAGAGAGAACAATCTTATTTTGGTAATCAAACAATGACTGAATCACTCCATCGTGGATAAGCTGTCGTTAATATATGTCATGCACGCGTTAGTGTGCATAGCCCAACTGGTGTATACCTATACGCATATCACGCAAGTGCACATATTCATTCATTCGTATACATACACGTGTACTTACAGGCAAACACACACACATAAACATGTATGCACATACACGTACCCTTATGTACACATACAATTACTACAAGTACTTTCAGTAAATTGGAAGAAAACTACATATAAAATTCGCATATGCACACGTTCAAATGTTCACAACAACACTGAAAGAAAAATAATTATGATGGTGATTCACGAGAATGGAATAACATGAGCCAGTTTCTTCACAGTCACTGGACGATTCGATGGAATATTTACGACACTCGCAGATGAATTCTATCTCCTGTGTTCAACACCCTTCAGTGACAGCGTCTACAAAAGCTGTTTTCATACACAAGGTAGACGATATTAATGGATCGCAAATGCCATACCTCAGTCAGGCATCTGGTATGGCAGGAAATCAATCGTCAGCAGGTAAGTCGAACACTGTTATTTAGTGCGGAGAAGGCTTTCAACCAGAGATGGTACGATGTGGTTTTGCAGGCATCGATCTGAGCATGAAATGTGAGTCGAAACACCCTCCTTTGACATTAGGCGGTGTAGTTGGCATCCGCAGACAGCGCTCGACATCTCAAAGTTATAATAACAATCTCACACTTGACCAGCTCAATCCATCCCTTGCGGAGGCCCTCGCAGCCATGAAAAGCAAGTCCGATATAACGGTGGGTTTCTTTCAAACGAATTAAACGAATTTTTCACCGTACAGATGGCTGCCCAGACCTCGACTGCACACTTTTTTTTTGCATTTTCATACACAACAATCATTATTGGAGTGGTGACTCATTTGTTTCTTTAACTTCCTGTTGTAGGTGAATGTTTGACCCATTTGAGATCCAAATTACCCTTATACGGAACTGCTAATGTAGAATGGCAAACTGAGGCGAATTAACCATTTGACGACAATGCCGATTTCGACGTGACGCGCCCATGGGACCACGCCCCTTCCCTTTCGTGCGCGACTGGCACCCACCGGTGGGTGCCATGGTCCCAGGAGGAACTCCTTTCTCTGGCTCAATAAGTTTAGCAATATTTCGCTTGAAATTGAAGTATCAAGATATTATTTCATCCATTATAATTGAGTGAGGCTTGAAAATGGAGTTTGGAAGCAATAAGGGACAAATTCTGAAAATAATATTCGCAATAGAAATGCGTATTACATTAAGACTCTTTAGTATCGAACTATGTTTTGGCAGAGCGCATGCTATGCTAAAAAAGTGAAAACACAGGGCAACAATTGCTANATTCTGAAAATAATATTCGCAATAGAAATGCGTATTACATTAAGACTCTTTAGTATCAAACTATGTTTTGGCAGAGCGCATGCTATGCTAAAAAAGTGAAAACACAGGGCAACAATTGCTACGGCTTTTACTGTCTGCAATGTTTCCAGGAGGAACACAAATCTTGCGGAAGTACCTAGGTTTTTTCTTTAGTGATACCCCATTGTATATATATGTTTGTAATAAATAAGCTCTCATAAAACAATAATGTGGACCATGCTGAATATAAGTACCATGAAGTTTTTTAATAAATATGAAAATATTAAATAAGTTTAAAATGTGCAAATAAAGAAAAAAACATGGTGGCACCCAACATTGGGTGCCATGGTCCCATGCGCCAGTCACAGTGGCAGCCGCCGGCGGGTGCCACGGTCGTCGAAGGGTTAACAGGACCTCAAGAGCGTGTATGGAGTCATTTTGTGCTCAGATGAACATTCCACCATCATGCTTTTCGAGTTGCAAGATGTTATTAACATGGCCCTGTTGCGAGGAGGCACTCTGGTGGAAATCTAGTTGGGGAGTGGGAGGGGGGAGGGGCAATACAAGCAGCGTTAGGATAACACGAAATAACACGGTGCTAGACGTTAGTCCGTGTTTTACAGAGCACTGTATCGGAGGCGAAAAGGAAAATAGGCACATGTCACATGACATCTAGGCTATCTTATGCGATTTTAATTAGGGGATGTACTTTGAACTAAATATCTAGGATGGTAGGAGCGCCGGGGTGGGTGAGATGATTGCCTGAGGGTAAAAAGCTGAAAACCTGTCCGCTCTATTGTTCCTTCCCTCTTAAGCTCGATAAAAAACTTATCGTCCCCGGTGTAACATTGAGTAACACTTGACACCTTGTTAGTTCCTTGATATACTAACGCTTTGATGTATGCCCCCCCCCCAACTACATTTCCCACGAACTTTTTTGACCAGGAATGATTTGCTACCCCCTTCCCCATTCTCAAGGATCTATGAACACCATCAGAGGATTTGCTTATGATGTTTGCTTAGTCGAAGTCTTCCGGAACGTCACAAAACAGCTCGGACTGGTTTTCTAATCGTCGCGAATCGCTCCCGACGAGGATGTCAGGGCCTGTAAAACTCGAAGCAGTGAATCCAACAAATCCAAGTTCTGCTCAATGTGGTGAGTAGGTTTGGGTCTCCGAAATATGCTATCTAGTTCCTCGACGGTTGTTTCAGCTAATGCCTCTACTTCCGGTCACCTTGTATCGTTTAATGGACATACTACTGAAGTGCCCGAGGAAATCCATTGTCACCTTTGTGACTACCCGATGAAGTTGTGCATACGAAAGAGTAAATATAAAGGTGAAATTCGGGAATATGCAGCATACAGGTAAAATCGTTTTTTTTGTGTTGTTGAGCACATGAGCATTGGATTTTAGTCACTTTTGTAGATGCCTTCGGAAGGGATGCCAGACGTTCCGTTCCGTCCGTAAAGTGATCGACCCTGATTTCCCCTGTCCTCGAAAAAGGAAGATTGAAGAGGTTAGTTGTATGAGTATGTAACTTCGATTATAACCCAAGATGCTCGAGCTTCCATCGAGATGTGACGGTAAATGGCGATAATCCTTGGTTGAGTGCTGACAGTTTTCCACCCCAAATCGTTTCGTAGTAATACCACATATAGTGCAAACAATATGCGAAGAAGCTACTAAAAGACGAAGAGTACATGTGGCATTCTACATTAGGGCAGGTTTGCTGGAAGCCACTCTTGTAAACTACTATTGGAAAGGTTCTTCTCTGAACTCTCAGCAAATCGGGAGACTACAGGTAAAGCCACTTGATCGCTAAGGGTTCTTATTTATCTTGATGATGCGAAATACTCATCAATTTTACGCTCGAACCTCACTATTCTGACTCACGGCCACGAAAATATGTTAATAGAAAGTTTGCTGTCATAATTAGAAAGTGCTGGATCATAATTAGAAAGTTAGAGCAACACTCATCAATCGAGCCACTATTCGTCAGGATGTCCATGCTGTTCCCTTCCTTGTCGGAGGTGTCTTTCAAGGTAACTTCGGGTCGTTATTGATCAGTGCTATGAGTTATTGATCAGTACCGTTGGCTGTCTTAAGAAGTTAGGTCGTTGTTGATCAATACTTTTGTTTATTCGTTGTACCGATTACTCCTAATGGTTTTCATGGTTATTTCAATGAATGATAAAAAGGATAAAGTTTTTGGCGCCAATCAATCCCGTCTGAGGGGTGCGCCCCGCACTCGACTTCCTGTTGCGTATTATTCCGTGCTATACTGACACTGTCAGAGATGAAATGGGGGGGGGGTTGACACCGGTTTTGTTCGGGGATCCCCAACACCGCGTCGCGCTTGCCGCACCTGCTTGCGTATCGCAGAGATGCGATGGAACTTCGGAGCGCGCAATTTGGGAGTTAGGGAGCCTTCAATTGGTCACATTTGTTGGCCACTTCCTTCAATCCCGATGCAGCGTTGGTCGCCGATGATAGAGATGGAGTTCCGAACAATCATGTCTAATGAAAGTAAAACAAAAAAGAAACATAAAGAAACAATAAAAAACTTGAAAATAAAGGCAGTCTACAAAAATATGGTGTCCTATCGATGGGCGGGGAGGCGGGCTGAGTGCGGTAATTGTCTTTCGAAGCCGCGAGACAACTGAGAAAGATTTGCCGCTCGCCGCAAAGCGAATGTGGGAAGTCGGAAGAAGTTCCGCCACCGGCACCTGCCATCTGTGCGCTCATGCGCACTTTTAGTCGGGGAATGTGGTTTTTACAAACCCTAGAAGGGTAGGAGCACCGAGGTGGGTGAGATTATAATCTTAACCAACTTGCGCAACCCGGTGCTCCTATAGTCTTCTGGCTTAGTTGTAAAACTACAGTGTTCTAGTAAAACACGGAAGAACACGCAAAATCGTGTTAGTTCTTTGTTATACCAACATGTGTGCCTCTCCCCAAATACATTCTTAAAGCGTTCTCAATCATTCTCTCGTACACAGATGCTTGAATACAGTAACAATGCTCCAGCGTTTCTAATTAGGGATCTTCTTCACGTCATCGTCTTAGTGTCTCGTTTTCTTATTTCTCTATCTCCTACATGGAAAACACTTGACACGCCTGATTCAACTTCCACCTTCTGCTAGCGATCTCATTCATTTTTCAATGGCACGTTCCAAGTTGCACTCAAATGCCCGCGCGCGGGAAAGTAGTTCGGAATGAAGCATTGCATCACATAGCACATAGGATGGCGCGGCACGGCGATAGAATCGAAGCGCACGCCAGCCGAACGGGTGCGGGATCTGGTGCCTGGTAGGTGTGTCGCGCTGGCCGCACTCTCAGACTGTGCCGCACGTGTGGAGTGTGGCGGCAGGATTTTCTTAGTCGCATGTGATTACGGTAGTAGAAAAAAATGTCACGTGACTCCTTTTGATTTTGGAAATTTGTGTGAGGGATCGGCCACGCTCCCGCGATAGACTTCCCTTAATCCCCTCCCTTGCAGTTAACCCATTGGCGACCTCGCTTTTATATTGTCCTTACGTGAACTTTATTTTCTCTCATATCTGTAGTTAGAAATGAATGGTTCCCGAACCGCAATGCTTCAAGATCCTCTAGAAGGCGGTGAGCTCAGCTGATACATGAAAACATGAAAAAATTATAGGAACACTTGATAAATAGTATAAATACCCCAGCGAGCCAAAAACGTGCGTCCTGGCACAGGGACGCATGGTCGCCAACGTGTTAAGCTACGGTTTCCACAACTTAATCGTACGAAGAATCCTCATCCTAGTATATGAAACCCGCTGAGCGTGTGTGAATCGGTACTTTGTGTATGTGTGTATGCGTGTGGTGGGTGTGGCGTGTTTGCGTATGTGTCGGTGTGTGTGCGTGTGGTGCATGTACAGGTTGCCCCAAAATTATGGGCGCCAATTCATAGCAATATGTTTTAGGCCTTTCAACTGAGAAAGAAGACCATGGAATCTCTATGCACGTTAGCTAACACCATTTGCTACAACACGCTACAGTCACACTTCAAAGTACCCCCATTAGTGCGGATAGGCCCAAAATTTACTCTCGACCTGATCGCTTGTGGCAGGTATCCTTCTTCATTTTCTCCCAGCTCTTCTTCAATCTTGCTTTCTAGGCCTCCAAAGTGGGACTGCAAACTCGACAGGTCCTCTTCTAATCAGTGACCATACGGGGAAGTCAAGGGAGTCAAGTTCTGGAAAATAGGATGGCCATTACTTTTTACCGATAAAGTCAGGCAGCTGTCGTCGGCACCACTCGCGGGCAAGCTTGGCTCTGAGGGCTGGAGTAGCGTTCCGCTGGAAGGACTACGAGATGTTTCAAAAACGTAGTCGAATCAGGGTTTCATTACGTCCATCAGTATCAGTAATTTTCACATCGGCATCAAAGAAACCACGAGCGTCTCACTGTTGCCAGTGACTTCCTCGAAAACCTGGTTTTACTGTTCTTATAGCAAACTCTCTGTGAGAGATTGCACGTTAGATGTTTCTTTCCGGAACGCGAACGTTTTGTTTGTTGAGGGACGGTTTTATCGTAAAAAATTTTTGGTCAGAGAAAACGATGAAGGGTTGCGTGTCATCACTCAAGTGGGTCCGCGATTTTCTGAATTTTTGACCATGCAGTCTCTGTTGAGATTGTAACTGAAGCGAAATTTCTGCATACGATAGGAATGATAACGAAGCTTCTGCGTGATATTCTTTCATCGCGATAACTCCGACAAGCCGCGCCCGTTGACTTCCTTCTGATGGGTCACCCAGGATCACGAACGACTGGCAGACGGACCATTTTAATACGTGGTCCTATCTTTAGAAACATTGGCCTTTCTGCCTTTCCTGGTTTGTCTCTAATTCAGTCTTCTTTTGCATATCATCCTATATGGTTATTATATATATACAGTAGCGGTCAAAAGTATTCGCCGGAACGGTTTTTTGTAAATATTTTTTTCCTTTCTTTTTTTTCGACCGATTTGCTTGATAATTTTATACGTCATGTGTAGCATTGTTACAAACAAAATACATTACCGGCAGTTCGTTCCATTGAATTATTGCAAGTAAAGGAGGTCAAATGCACAATCTTTCAAAACAGCCTGCAAAATCTAGGTCTAACTAAAGAGCTATTTCATTAACAAAATTGTAGTAATTCGCAAAAATTAAAACCAAAGCTACGTAAATAGTTAATACTTCGTCGGAAAGCCACGACTCTTGATCACTGCCGCGCAGCGAGCTGGCATTGATCCGATGAGCTTCTGGAAAACGGCCGTTGGCAATTCGATTCATACCTTCGCAAGTAAAGCAAACTTCTGGTCTTTGTTGCTGCATCGCTGCTTGGCACAATGTCTCTCTAGTTCTTCCCATATGTGTTCGATTGGATTGAGATTCGATGATTGGCTCGGCCAGTCCAAAAGTCTCAAATCTTTCTGCTGGACGGCGTCTTTCGCGGCACGTGAACTGTGTTTCGGGTCATTGTCTTGTTGCAAAACCCATCCGGCTGGCATGTTATCTTCCGCCCATGGAAAAATTTCTTCGATGACCATGTTCGCGTAGCCTTGGCCAGTCATCGTGCCTTCAATTTTTCGAAGAGGACCCATTCCGTGAAAGGAGAATGCGCCATACACCATCACCGATCCTCCACCGTGCTTGACAGAGGGTTTGGTGTATCACGGCTTGTATTTTTCACCACTAGGACGTCTCACATACTTGATACCGTCAGATCCGAAGAGGTTGAACTTGCTTTTATCGGTAAATAGAATCTTGCTCTACTCGTTTGACTTCCAGTGCAGGTGGCGACGGGCAGGCTCTACTCTTCCCTTTCGATTCTTCGGGCTGATCAACGGTTTCTTAGCTGGGCGCCTTCCAATCAACCATGCAGCATTAAGTCTTCTTGCCACAGTCCGTCTACTGATGCTGATATATATATATATACATATATATATACTGGAAGGACAGTATGAAATCCAAGTGAATTTCATACTGCCCTTCCACCTCGTGTTAATTATTGCAAGTGGCATTGAATGAGCCTCCTCCATCTAAAAGACATTGTGAGTTCCACATCAGTAGCCATGCATACTGCAAGGAAACCTTCTTATGCAACTAATTAATAGCAGGTAATGTGAGTTTGATAGATTATTACTACCTTCGAAATTTTTGAATCTTGGCGCCCATAATTTTGGGACATCCTGTATGTTTGCTCGCGAATTCACAACCCCTGTTCCATTAGACCTAGGGCGTTCAAGGTTGGAAGAGATGTATACTGGGAATATGGTGACGGTTGGTTGTATTGATGAAGTCCACCTTCATGAGGTAGGATGTGCGCTGGAGTTCTTCTCTTGGACCTATGGCGTTCAAATTTTGAAAAGATGCAGGGGCAGGATGAGAACACTCATAGTAACCGGCACTATCAAGGGCGAAGTATGCACAAAATAAAGGTGATCTCTGTAAAACTATACAGCCGAGTTGGAATAAGTCAGGAATAAAGCAGGTTACTAAAACATACATGACTACAACAGGATATCGCTATGATAGGCTAGGCCCTTACGCAGTGTGTCAGAGCATCAAAATTCGGAAGAGATGTGGGCGGCAGGTTAAGTGCAACACTAAAAAGGAGGAGAACTCTGCGTAAGCCGAGCGATTGGATTGGTTATACGTAGTCCACAACTTATCCACAAAGTGTATGTATGTACGTTTGTTTCCTTCTTCGTATGTTCCACGGGAAATTCAGTATTACCTGAAAAATATTGGGTTGTCCGGAAAGTCTCCGCCAATTTTTGAGTCATCTTCGAGTAAAAATTTCTAACAAGGGAAGGATCCCATGTCGAAGTGGCCATTTGAAATGGGACCTATACTGCTGGGGGTATTTTTTGATGCTGATTTCAAATCTGCATTCAAAATCTGCCAAACGATTCTCTGAACGAAGTTAT
>UZAF01016871.1:17974-61813 GCA_900617895.1 Haemonchus placei
ATAACTTCGTTCAGAGAATCGTTTGGCAGATTTTGAATGCAGATTTGAAATCAGCATCAAAAAATACCCCAGCAGTATAGGTCCCATTTCAAATGGCCTTTTCGACTTGGGATCCTTCCCTTGTATGAGATCACATCCATCCATCAAACAATATATCTTCCATGCTGCTCTGTAATGGTTCACCATCTTCCTGTAAGGTTCTATGTTCTAAACTTACGAAAATCCTCCCAGTTGCTCTTTGTGGTCCTCCAGAGGATTAAACGATTTCCCACTCAAAGTATTCTGCAGAACACCACACAAGTAGTATTCTGATGGTGCAATGTCTGCACTATATGGAGGGTTTGGTAGGACATCCCACCTGAGCTCCAGCGATTTTTGACGAGTGGCCAAAATACATAGTGTCTGAAGTTATCCTGCTGGAAGACAGTGACCTTACGATTGGCCAGTTCTGGGCGCTTCTGGTCTGCCGCTACCTTCATATTGTCTAGCCAAGTGCAGTGCCTTTTCGAAATTATCGTTTGTTTATGCAGCAACAGCTCATACTCAATGCTTCCCTTTCAATCCCACCAGCAACACAGCATAATCGTACGCACCTGGATTTTGAATTCCGGGGTGGTTTGTAAGAGCTCACTCAGCAGGCTCCACGATCATTAAAGCTCCATGCAGTCGTGCGCGACCTTTTTCTCATCCTCCGTCTTGATGCGTTTAAAAACAGCTCATTTTTGCTTTGTTTGAGCAACAAGTCTCACACGGAGGCGCTGTCCATCATAGTACGCTCGCCCAGTTCTTGAAGTACCCAACATCAAGGCGCTTAACAAAGCCAGGTTTCCGTAAATGGTCTTGGATTGCTACTCTCGAAACACTAAGTCATTGTTCTATTTCACGAGTAGTTATGGTCGATTCGTTTCGCCTACATTCAATGTTTACCCTGTTTGAATTCTGCAAATCACTCACGCTCGGTACGCTCCCCTAGAATATTGCCTAGTGGAACGTCACAAACCTTTCTCACGGCTTGAACCGCGTTCTTGCCCTTGCAGTAGAAAAAAGGTGCCGAAAATGCACGCACTGGTGCCCATTCTCAACACGAATTCAATACAGACAGCCAGCATTCGAGGAATGTCAACAGAATCTAAACATGGATACAGGGGAAGAACTACCCTTTTAGAAAATATATAACGTTATAAGGTTAGGTCCTTGATCTTTTGCACAACAATGATAAACCGGACAACCCAACACTTTCAGAGGTCGGGACAGGTTCGGGATGGGCGGGGCCTGAGACAAAATTGACAGAGCCCATATGAGCTTTGCGCCCACGTAGGTGGAACAGGTGCTGGAATGGGCAGTGCCAAGAGCTATTTTGGCTTCGTAAAAGTCCAGACAACGGAAAAATGAACAAAGGTCAGGATCGGGTCAAAAAACCACTCGAAGGAATTTGAGGGTGCGCCACCTGCTGTGGGCGGAGCATCTTCAAAATGGACGGTTCTTTTCAGATGCATTCATAACTCCATTCATCGAAGGCATGGAGAAGAGGAAGAAATAATATGAGTGAGCAGGGTCTAATACATGCTAGGCATGCGTAACTAGCGAACCTCCGCCTACGCTGGACGAGGCATGCACTCAAATGGAAAGCACTCTTTAAAACTGTATATAACTTTGTTATAAAACATTCTAGAACCGGAAGAAAGGTGGTCAGAGGCCTTGGAGAAATGTGGCCTAATTCCCAAAGTGGGTTGGGTTTGTCTGAGCTGGGGTTGGGTAAGATCAAAAGTGTTGTACTGTGTTCGAAAACGTTTCACAAGTCGCGGGATTACTTACTATATATAAAGCACTTGCGTCTGTCGGTTTGTCTGCTTTTTTTTACGGGAACTCGATATAACCACAAGAAATACCTGGAGAAGTCGGGTCAAGCTTGGAATGGGTTGAGCGTAGGGTAAGTACAACAAAGCACATGTGAGTCTAGCGGAGCTCCGCCTTAAGGGGCGGGGCATGCGCCGGCATTGGGTGGGGCTATGGGCAGTTCCTTCCCACTCGGTCTCATAACCGTCCGGACGCCAAGAAAAAATATGCAAAGGTGAGGGATGGGTCAACAATTTGGAAAAAGGAAACTTATCGGCGATGGGCGGAATGTTTTTGCATTGGGCTTTCCACAGAGACTCATAACTCGATTCAACGAAGTCGGCGAGGCCATGAAAAAAAATAAAAATAGTAAGGCCTTATGCTGCTGGGCATGCGTAAGCTTGAACAAGCGTCGCTCTCGATGGGCGGGGCGTGCTCTGAGTAGAGATTACTTTTTAGAAATGAATGTAACATCGTTCGGAAACGTTCTAGAATGCTAGAAAAAAGTGGTTGGAGGTAATGGAACAAATCGTCGAAATGGGCGGGTCTGGCACTAAAGTGGGCGTATCTTAGATCAAAAGCTTATAGCTCTGCTGAGAAACGTTCTAGAACGCGGAAAAAAGTGGTAGAGAACAAATAAAAGTTGTTGGAACAAATAAATCCGCTAAGTGGGCGGAGTTGGCACAGGAAGGCGGGGAACCAAAATTTCATTACCACTGAAAAACTTTTTTGAATGCGGAAAAATGGTTACCAGCAATTAAAAGAAGGGTGGTCAAGTTTTTATAATGGGAAGGGTCTGCATTGAGGTGGACGGAGCCATGATCAACCACTAAAATTCTGCTCAAGTGAAATATATCGAGCGTGATGCTTTCAAAGCAGTTCAGCGTTCAAATCTAGAAAGAATTATCTCATTCTGATAATCCAGCATTCCGCTGAATGGCTCCATCGTAGATTAGCGGTTTTGGACATATGATGCACGCGTTAGCGTGCATGGCCCAACTGGTGAATACATATACACGCCCCCACAAGTACACATATTCACTTATGCGAGGTTACAGGAGAATGTGTTTGAATCTTCGAAGTGGGCGAGTTTTGCACTGGAGTGGGGGGGGGGGGGTGCTAAGACCAAAAATGCATCACTTGTTCGAAAAGTTCTACAAAATGGGAGAAAGTGCCAGTGGTCAGGGGCCACTGACGAGATGTAGCCGAAACTCTGAAACGGGCAGGGTTCGCACTGGAATGGGCGGCGCTGATATCAAAAATTCATAACTCTGTTTAAAAACTTTCTAGAAAACGAAGAAGGAAGGAGGGGATCGGACGTCACTGAAGAATTTTGGTCCTCAGGTCTCACAAGACTGGCGATTCATGGACAAACCTAGTCTCGGACGGGACACGAACCCTTACTTGTGCATTTCGGGCGCCGTGCTCTATCCCTTACACTACGAGACTCCGTTTGCTCCCACGTTCTTAATGGCTTATATGCCATCACTGATCTGAACTCACACGTATAACGCGTCGACCCGGTGGGCCCATATCAACACACAGCCGTTAAGCTGTAAGCTTTACGTGATAGAACTAGTTCTGGTTTGATGTTTTGTTAATTACCGAGACCCCGCTTGCCATCGCCTTCTTAAGAGCCTGGTGCGTACGAAACCACTCCTGGCTGTGGTCCTTAAAATGGGCGGGGTTGAGTGAGCAGTGAGAGTGGCAGGACTAAAATCACAATTCACAAGTTTGTTCAAAAGATTCTAGAACGCGGGAGAAAAAACTGTCAGAGGCTACTGACAAAATGTAGTGGAATCCCCAAAAAAGGCAGGGTTTGCGCTAGGATGAGCGGCGCTGACACGAAAAATTCGTAACTCTCTCCAGATTGAGAAAAAATGTTTAGAGGTTTTGCAACGCGGCAGTACTAAAGTTGAAAACTAACGACTGCTCGGAAATGTTCTGGAGAGCGGGAAAGTGGTCAGGCGTTAGTGAAGGAACGTGGTAAAATCCCTCAAGTAGGCGGGGTTTACAATACGGGCTAAAGTGGATAATTCAAGACTCTGTTCTTGATTGTTCTAAAACACGGAAAAAATGGTAGAGTTTATGGAAGAAGTCCTTGAACGGTATCCAACGGCTGTTATATAAAATCGCGAATGTCCTTACGTCTTTTATTCCTTAGTTTCTCCCTTTGTTCCTTCCATGCAATAATTCGCTGTGTGGGTGAATTTGAGGATACCACTAAGTTCAAACTCAAACACTTCATGTGGATTCTGGCATGCGATAAACTAGACATTAAGAAAGATTGTTGTCCCTTTTCGCTGCAACTGATGTTAAAACTTTTCTGATCGCAAGTGGCTTCTGTGTGTGTCGGTTTAGTCGATCTGCAAGTTACTCGCGCTTCAGCTCCCTTTGAGCATTTATAGCAATAACGCACCGTCGACTCGACATACCGTGTTTTCGATCGAGAGTTGAGTTTCTAGGTTTTTGTTCAAGTGTCATTATGATCTCGTTTGTAGTCATGGCTGGTATACGGGCTTCAACATTTCCTCTTCGAGTCCTAATAACGTCGCAACAGGCATCTTAATTGGTAACCTATTTTGCGAGTTCTAGAACCAGTCTGCGATTTTAGTTTCCTTGCAATTAAAATTCACTGTTGTTTCGGCCAGGTTGTATATGCAATCTTAGACGACGTCGCATTGTAAAATTTCCCATCTCCTTCTGTTGAACACTGTAGCGGAGGTCTAAGCCGTGTGTCCCACATAGCAGTATTTTTGCCGTCAGAGATGAAGGGATTATACAAGGAGAGGAGAGGAGGTACTGTCACCGAACTTAATGTAAAGGGGTATGACATCCACTTTAAGGGAATGTTAATGCGTAGGAGCGCTGTGTAGGAATTGGTTTTTCGCTTCAGCACGCCTGTATGCGTCAGTTCAATTTTCGCTGCTTCGTCTCATCGTGTGCATTTAAAACTTTGAATACTTCAGGTGTATTCGGCTCAAGATAAATGTGGTAAAATAGACGACCTGATCATCACCAGATAACATTCACAAACAGGCCCTCCGCAAGATCCTGCGCAAGATGTTACTCCGAGTAATGATTTATGACGGCCTAGTTCGGGTGTCGTAGATGATCGATTGATTGTAGCGCACTTGTTTTTAATGCAAGAGCGGACGTGAGGACGCCGCTTGCTGTCAATCACATGATAGTTGGTGTCCCTTGTGAAAAGAGTCGTCTGCGGTTCGCATAAGAGGAGAAGCAATCCCATGTAACTCGATTTCGCGTACTGCTGTGGAATTGGTTCGTAATTTGATACAGGCTTCCCTCTTAAAAGAGTTGATCTTTAGTACTTTGGCTATACGAACCTTGCAGATTTTCTTTCTGACGAGCACGCTGTCATATGGTGTGAAAACACATTTACTTCCTGGCATCCTTTGACAGAGGTCGCAATCGCTGCGACCATAAAGACTGCTAATAAGAGTACCAGATCCCTCCCCTGCGTTGTCTTCTCCAATTTCTTGTAACTGGTATGCGCCCCACACTCCGAAGGCCTGTCCAAATCAAACTCGCCAAAAGGATTAAAGGTCGCCCAATCACAGGCGGCAAATATAGAAACGCGAATAACCTATGTGTAGCAAATAAAGTATAATCGCACCCGCAATTATTGCTCCTATGGACCAGCACTCTGGATTGAACGAGACCGCCGTGCATAAGGTGCAATCTATGTTTTCACAAAAGGATGCCGCAGGGCATGTTATTTCCAGAGTCCGTAATGTGCCGTTTTCTTCATATTTCCATTGAACAATGTACTCGTGAACAACCACCTGCTATGTACTCCTGGGCAATCACCTGAGGTGGAAAGTGAATTGTTTCCACCATTGAGGGCTATTGAACGTTAGGCAAGTGTCTTCGCTGCATAGTTCTTGGTGTGTGTAGTTGGGTGGAAGTAATTTCACTCCTGGGACGCACTGCAGATGTCCTATAACTTGGCGGTTGTCTCACCTGATTCTGCCTTTAGCCCAGACGCTGAAAGAATGACCATGATCAAACTAACAATGTGCTTACATTGCCTACATTATATGGTAAGAATATCATTCGCACTGCCAAATTTTCGGAATACTTTATGCGTTGCTAGGCCTCAGGTTTTAACCGGCCTTGGAAAACGGGTGTGGTAGGATTTACGACGTGGTTATGTTGGCCGATATACCGATTTGCTGTACCTATCTGTTATGTAATTGTCCGACTAGTGGTCACTTTGTTCCTTTTAATGGTACAATGTTTAAGCTCTGAGGAAGTTGACGAGATGTGGAGAGAAGATAGCTCTAAACGTAGCAATCGATAATCGCAACCAATTCTGACCAGTTTCGATTTGTAATGCTCGATACAGGACTGCTACTCACTGCTCACGTTTTTCTAGAGGGAAAAGAAATGAGTGATAACAGGTCTGTGTGTGTCGGTGTGTGGCCGGTATACGTGTATCGGTGTAGGTGTGTGATGGTGTATCCTCGACTGAAAGCTCATGCCGTGGATCTAGAGCGTTCGCTCTCGGTAGCGGTACAGGCGGCAGGATGGAAACAGTAGTGATGGGTGGCAGGATTGGACTCTCTCAAAGGTGGCGAAGCGTGCGTTAAAGGCACAGTTCACAATAATTTTGGGTAATCCAGGTTATGACGAAAAATGGAAGATAGGGTGGAAAACAGCGCGATGAAGGCGAAGAATTTGCGGGAATCGGTGTTTTCAATGTGAAAAAGGGTTTCGACAGATCCTTGAGAAGGGGGCTGGACGAGAATGAGATCAGAAAAATGAAGAAGAATGGGGCGTCTGGACGAGCTATGCAATGTGTGTCACTGTGAAAAAAAGATCAATACGCTGCTGGGCAGCGATTAAAGAAGGATCAAAAGGAAAAGAAGTATCACAAGCTATGAGTTGCGCATTTATGCCCTGAGTTGGAGAACCCTTATTATCATGTATCAAACGTAGCGTAAGCGACCTGTCCCTTTTTCTCTTGTCGGGCTCGAGTGGTGACGGGCAGTGAATAGCAACATGACCTACTCCTCTACAATTATGGCACTTATCATAATAAGTAAGCCCATTCTGTCGAATTAGCTGGCGAGTTGCTCCATTGCCCTGAAAAGGACGGCGATAACGTTGGTTGTTTTCAAGTCTACGAAAGTCCCTTTAAACTCCCGTTGCTGTCATTTGAGCTAATAAACATTCGCCTCCTACCCGCGATCCCTCTGTCGAACGTGTTTACAGAGACTCAGGTTTGCCAGGGTTGAGAAGTCTTCAGCTGTGACTTACTGCTGCGCTCTCGTAACTGCCTGCTCAGATGAATTGGGGTGATCCAGTTCGACAAAGTAACGGCTGTCTCTTCTCAAGCGAGATACGAACTCTTCCAAAACCCTCTCCTTTTGTGTCGCTGGATCTTGACCGGCCGCCGCGGAAGGAACCAAATTCAGAATTCGATTGGCGAACGTTGCAGCTGTTTCTCCTGGCTCCTGTTTGCAAACAGAGCTTCTGTCAGGCAACGTAGCGCTGCTGCTTTCGAAGAAGTTTCGTAGATGAGTAGTAACAGCATCGAAACTCTTGCGTCCATCATCTCCAATTCCCCCATCTTCTCCCGAGCAACTCCGTCAAACTGTCCTATGAAGAAATTGACCTTAATCTTGCTGGTAAGTTCGGACGGACGCATATGGACCACGTCATTCGAGCCGCGTAACTTAATGGAGAATTTGGTCCCATCCTCTGGCGATCCAGTAAACGGGGCTATCTTCGGCGAGAGAAAATCCTGGGCCACATTGCAATGGTTGGTACAGCTTCCAACCTTCCCCCTACTGCTGTAAACGACTCATTAAGTTGAGAGGACGAAGAAGCATTCTCTTCATTAATCCGATAGGCGAGGGCCGTAGCCTGTGTCCGGGCTTCCTTCCACATCTGTGCAATAGCTGCTGAGGCTGCGTAACGCAGAGCTTTCCTATTTTAACATGAAGTACTGCTGAGTCGTGCAATCTTGAAAAAGAGTTGCCTGATGGTGCCATGGAGGAACCATAGCCAACATTTTCAAAGTTAGGAGCGACAACTTCTGTATCCAAGTTGCCTTAGAAATCGTTTTCGGGATCGAGGGAAGCCGCAATCGACGGAGGCGACTGATAACCCGAAGCGGCGATCGACGACGACTGGCTGCATTAAGTGGTCAATGGCATTAAGACGTAGACTGAGTACAGTGAATAGAGAATGGAGTCGGGTGACTGCCATGGGGCTATGTGGCTTATATATCGTAGACGGATGAGGGTCAGTACCGTGGCGGTAAAGCATGCAAAGGATCACTGATCTTGATGGCCCGGTGGGGACGCTTTTATCCCGCAACGAATTACATCCCTCGCATTCCTTTGATGATTGCAAATAACTCGTCAGAAGTAAAGAAGTCGGGGCTCCGAGGAATGTCAGAAGTCTGTTAACAGATCGAACTTTGTGGGAACTGACTTGAAGCTGTAAACAGTGCGTGGGCGAACTGTCGAGAGATGTTATCCGAAGAGTAGGGCAAGAAGCCGCGAGAGTCGCACGGGCTGCAGACAGAGAGCACGGATACGTATCGGCGGCGAGCAGGTGTTGCAATGAAGAGACGATACAACGAAAAATTACGAGAGAGCACGAAAAACGACGGATAAGACAGACAACCATAATCTCAACCAATAATAATTAAACAATAATAAACAATAATAATTTGCCGAAAGCTCAGCTTCCGAGCATAAATTCCGGCGTCCCCTTCTTGAAAACTCCTTATCAAGGAGAAAAGATACCGTACAGGTAAGCTTGACTCGTGGTTACGCCGCCAAACTGTTCAGAGATGAGCAACACCTGCGGGTCGCGTTAGGGCGCCAATACCACATTTCTATGCAGTGTACCTGCCGCGGGGTTCACCTGCCGCGTTAAAACAACCAATTCATAAAGACATCGCAAATGAGCAAATAGCAACACCAATGATAGTGAAAGTAATAAAGTAATACACGGATAAAATGTGTAATCAATAACAGTGTTCTCGTCTACCGTCACCAGGCGAATATTTTGAAGTACTTCACAAATCTCAGTAAATACAATAGCGAGCTTACTCGAGCTAGCCAAAACTCAGAACAACACCTCAATTACTATAATTTCTCAAGAATTCTATTCTTACTCGCTGAACTGGCGCTAGTTTGTTGACGATTGTCAACACAGATTACTGCTGCAAAATCAACTAATTCGACGTCGAATAAAACTCTCCTACATGAACGCATGTCACCCTCATTGTCACCTCCACAATGTTCACTTGAATAACTCAACTCAACGCTCGCTCAAGATGTGAACTCAACGTAGTGCTCCAACTCAACGCTCGCTCAGACCTTCAACTCAAGTAGTGCTCTTGTGTGAAGACCACTCAGGCCCCGGGGCGAAACTACACTTCACTTCGTCATGTGCACAATTTATTGGCTGACATGATTCCCACAGAGGAATTTGAGAAAATACGAATAAAGACACGAAAGAGTAAGTGGAGTATAGAAAGAGAGATACAAGTTAGAGATTAACACACATAAACTGGTACAACTACGCAGTAATCAATGAAAGGCAGTCACCGCCCGCATAGATCAAAAGGTCATGATCAAGCAAACGAAGTTGATCAGGCTTTGTTTCCTCGGTAAGGCTCAACAGAACCGAAATAATTATTTACCTTTCGCCTATCCTCCTGCTGTCCAGACTCGCTGCTATTAGTAATCTAGCGCGGAGATGCCTGCACCGCTAATCTCATATTCTTCTGCGTCACACATGTATGAATATAACATTTATCAGCATATGCAGGGAAAATTGAGATCTGTCCGATCGTATGTAGTGATCGAGACCAGCGATTAAGCTTGTAAAGCACTTGACGTTGGAAGACGGCGGGCCCAGAGGTGGCAAGCAGGAGGTGCAGTGGCAGTGGACGGCGAGTCGATGGTCGTGTGGAGACGTTGTCGACTGTACTCCTCGAGAAGCGGCGGCAAGCATTAAATACGCGTGATGAGATGAGTCATGGATACAGTAAACTATCATTCCCATGCGCGAGGGTTAAGCAATGTTGCACAATGAAAGGGAAAGCGGCTTCCTTTGATCTACACCCCCACTACCGAATACTTGGCTATTCAGCTGATAAGATCTCACTTCTCAAACTCTTCCTCCCCTAACAGTTAAATTTCTCACGCATTCTTGCCTGTCAGACTACGGTCACTCTTACACCTACAGACTCATACGGACTCTTACATTGTGAAAAACTGATCTTCCATAAAGAAGCTCCTTAGAAGTCGGGTCGAGTTTAGGACCGCTTGAGTATAGGGAAAGACTAACAAAGCACATGTGAGCTCAGCGGAGCTATCCCTACAGTGGACGGGACATGCGGAGGAGTGGGGGGCGTCTTGGGCAAACGTCTGATTTAGGTTAGAAAACAGCCCAGACGCTGAGAAATGGGCAAGGGTGAGGGATAGGTCAACAAGTGACCTGAAGGAAACTCAACGGCAGTGGGGGGGGGGCGTTCTCGCAACGAGCGGTACATTCCATTTAAGTTCATGTAAGTTCATAACTCGGTTCAGCGAAGGCTTGAAAACGAGAAAAAAGAAAAGGAGTGAGGAAGGCCTTATGCGTGCTGAGCATGCATAAACTTGAGGAGGTCCCGCCCACGATGGGCGGGACGTGCGTTCAAATGGGAGTTATCTTTTAAAAATGTGTATAATTCACTTCAAAATGTCTAGAAGAAAATGTGAATAGAGATGGTAGAAGTGTGAGCGAATCTCTGAAGAGACGGGTTTGCACTCAGGTGGGCGGGGCTAAGGTGAAAAAATCTTGTGTTTATTAGAAACGTTCTAGAACGCGGGGAAAAGTGGTTAGAGTCAGTAGAAGAAACGTGTTCAAATCCTTGAAGTGTGGGGTTTGCACTAAAGGGGGCGCGGCTAAGACCGGAAATTCATAATTCATTCATTCTGTTCAAAAACGTTCTAGAATGTGGAGAAAATGGTTAGGAACAGCTAAAAGATACTGAGGTGCACGGAGGTATGATCAATAACTATTAATGAAGTATGTATATCGAGCGGGATGTCCTCAAAGCGGTTCAACGTTCAGATCTGGGAGAACTATCTTGTTTGTTTATGTAACGTTCCGCTGAATGTCTCCATCGTAGATGAGCGGTCGTGGACACATAATGCAAGCGTTAGCATGCATAGCCCTACTGGTATTATGTATGAAACAGTGTCAGTGCTCGGTGGTCAGTGGTGGGTCTTGTGTTCTTGTTCATGTCCTCTATTCTTTTCGTTTTTCAGGTTTTTGACCCTGGTAATGTGAGCTCACACCTGTCTGCCAAAACCGATGACGGTAGAACAGGTCACTCCAATTACGTGCGATCAAACTTATCTAGCAAAGCGGAAGGGTAATACGCAAAACTTCTGAAAGTTCTGTTCTTAATTTCGCAAACCTCTTTTTCCTCTCAGAACCTTGCTGTATATACCTGGGAGAGTCAGCTATGAGCAAGTTGAACAGATGCAAAAGTTCGCGATAGGTATTCTGGGCAAAATCGGCGGTACCACTGTAGACAAGTGAGTTGAATTTTCGCGCTTGCATGACGGCGGATTGTCAAGTGCACGTAGGGTCTGGCTTCCCTGCCTGTCTTTTCACTAATATCGCACCGCCTAGTGAAACTTATCACTAATCTTCTGCTAGCAAATCGGAGATCATCAAAGGACTACCAGGAGGATCTTCGTCGTTTAGCGTTTGTTGTATGTAGTATTCGGTATGTTTCAGTGTATCTAAACCATTATTCGCCTACGTGAACATGACAGCACAGGACATAGACGACAACCTTAGAACCGATGATGGTCAGAAGGTTCGACAGAATTCACTACTCATCTGTCCCAAGTTTTAGTCAGCTGCTTTTTGCTATTAGCTTCATAAGAGCTCAGCTTTCGACACCTTTTCACCAAAAATCCGTTTCTGTATGGGTTATCTGAGTGCAAACTTACTACTCTGATTTCAAAACTACGTTTTCAGAAACTTCAGCATATCATAATGCATTCCCCACAGCTGCCGTTGCCAGGTTTCGAGTGAGTGAAACTATATTGTATGCAATGTCCACAATGTGTGTTTTACGAAGATATTTGGGCTTGCGTTTACCAAGAGGTACCTTTCTCTAGTTGACATTCACTCCGAAGGTTCTCTCTTATCTTGTTGACTGCTACTCCTAACATCTTCGTCAATGCATCCATCGTGGGCATTGGCTTTTCCTCGCTCTTGTCACTTATTATATTTCTTACCAGATGTTGCAATTAAGTAAAGTTCTAGGGTCCTGCAATCCAGAATGGATCTACCTCCTCCGTTCAACCCGTTCACTAGTGTATCCCAAGTGACTAAAAGTGTATTTAATCCGTCCAGATCTTTTTCGCAAATGCGAGTATCTATTCCGACAACTTCTGCACACGCTCAAAGTAGTGCTCCTCAATCTACCATATTCGCTCCAAACCCATGCATAGCGACTTATCCTGATAGTTATATGCCAACTTTACAAACTGCTCCTCATTCGGTCTGCGGCATGGCAATGCAGGCTCTCGTTCCAAACTTCAAATCTCACCATCAGTATACTAGTGGTTTAATCTGGTAATTTGCTAAGTTTTAAGATTGAAGGGGCGTCTGCATCACCTTGTTCACATTCATTAGTATAAAAGTTCAATATGGCTTTTTTTAAAGTTCGGTCACTAACGAACGAAGCGACTAGAACACTTAGGTACTGTTTTCTGATCACGGAGAAATACCAGGATTCAGAAGAGAATTGTATATAATTCGTTTGTTGCGGTTTAATCAATTCCTAAGTCTACTTCCTTTGTTGATGAAAATACATCTCGAAGCCCATATGTTGCTCCTCTTCTTTAAATGTTTTTCATTGTTGGAATCGTTCAATTTTTTTGATTGCCTCCGTCAATATTATGATTGTACTGTTTAATTCAGATTGGTAGTTATTACGGCTACATTTTACTTGCTTACGGATACTACACTCGCTTGCAATAGTTTGAGAAAGACTCAGCTTTTACTGGTGGATTTCCGATGTCATACCAGAATCATCTTGTTTTTGATACTGTCAGTTAATTTGTGTACCTTATTATGCTGCAATTAGAATTGGAGAGCAGACATTAGTTCTTCAGCGAGCGAATGACTGAATTTTCAGGCGAGAACGGGAAGGTTTCTCATTGTTCTTCTAGGTTAATCAGGCATGATTTTACCTATTAGGTTGTTTTATTGATGCTTACCTACACTGATACAATGTGCCTTTGTTTTGCCACTCATGGATGAATGGAAGACTCTTTATAAGTAATGTGCCTGTGAGGGTTTCGTTCTGTTCTTTGCTTTATTTTTCCTTTTTCAATGAAAACAAAGGTTTTCCCATTTTTTGTCTGATCTATCGTGTGCTCGAAGGATAACTAAATGGATTCTTGGGATTGCGACTATAACACGCATATTATTAGTGTATCTTGCGATGCACTTTCTGTTTTCGAGCTGCGAGGGCACACTTTACAGGCACAGTTCACGACAGTTTTGAGTAAACCAGATTATTACGAAAAATGGAATATAAGATGGAAAATAAAGCGTTGAAGGCAAAGAAATTGCGTGAGTCGGTGTTTCCAATGTGTAAAGGGGTTTCGAAAAATTATTGGAAAAAGAGTGGATGAGAATGAGACCAGCAAGATGAAGAAGAATGGGGTGTTTGGACGGGCTATACAATGTGTGTCATTGCGTACGTGTGGATCCTGCTGCGAGTAACAGACTACGGTAAGCAAAAATTCATTCACTCATAAGCATAAGTTAATAAAAAACTCTAGTGAAAGCAAAAATAGCCCACCTTTTTGAGCCTCTTTTGGTAGAAAATTAAACACGGGATCGCAGCAGCAAAAAGAATAACCGACAATAAAGGAATAGCAGGAGAATATCGTCTCATTACTCGGCAACCAGCTGGTTGTTTGCGGGTTCTAGAGCAAATGTTGCAAATTGTATCGCCTCGACATTCGTCTGACGTGACATCGACCGGCCGGGGGCGGGAAGCCTGGGCGATCCGGTAACGGGGCTCTCCTAGCTGTTGAGTTTTGCGACCCGACAGCGTCAGAGACCATTTTTATCGTGAACTACGCCTTTGGTGTAAGGAAGCAGTGCAATTTGGTGATCAGGGGCCTGCACCTCACTCTGCAATTGTGGGAGAGGGAAGGGTGAGGAAGCGCTTTCGCGGGTGCAGTGACCTTGGCCGGGGCATGCGACATCCTTACTTTCCCGCTGCTTAACTAACACAATTCAGTCTTCTGGGAACTCGTACCAGCTTTCTTTTTTTTCCATAGTCGTGGCTTGAGGCAGTGGTGTAATCCGTGGGTGACGAGTCATCATGATTCTGAATGTAGAAGGAGTATAAACAGGGCAACTATTCGAAAAAGCTTGTGATAAGTAGGAGGGTCATAGATTTGAACATACTGCAGACAGGAGATACTCATTCAAGAAAGCGTTGGCAAACTTTAATTGGTTAGTATAATAGAAAACCTTGGCTCGAAAAAAATTTTTCGACTCGTTCGCGCTAAGGAGCTGTGGATGTTGCATCTTGAGTCGACAGGTGTAGTTTCTTCTTGGCTAGTGTGCACATTCATCCAATGAGTCTCTGTTGTAGGGTAAACCCGTTTTGAGTAGTGATGCGATCGGAATTGCTGTTTTCATAGTCCGCCGGCCGGCGGACTATGAAAGCAGCCAATGGGTAATGAAAACGGCTATGTGCAAGAGAAGAAAATGAAGATGGATCGTGGAACGATAGTAAGAGTCGTATAAAAGGGAGTGCTGTGAGAGATAAACTTTCATACACGGTTGTCTCATTCGCCAACCAACTGGTTATCAAGAGATGAAGGTCGTGCAGGATGTCACGTTGCAATGAAGCCGAGTGTAGGCCATTCAACTACAGCCAGAGAGATAAATAATTGTAGGTCGCACCTAATTGAGCTTTCTCGCACCGGCGCAAAGTGAGCTTAATTAGAGTCATCGCGGTGCTGCCCGCACATCGCCGGTAATCGAGCTGAAAATTGTCAACTAAAAAGAGTGATGACAGTGAAAAAGAAAGTTTCTATGAAAAGAAGAAAGGAAAAGTCTCAAGATCAATGGCAACGGTGTTAAGAGTTTCATTTCCATGCATAATAAGTAAACTCTATATATTTTCGTGGTTAAATTTTCTCTGAGATGGGAAAAAGCCTATGGGATTCATTTGCATTGGGGAAGGCTGTGTAGAGCGAAGGTTGTGATACGGGGTTCAGCTGCATTGGGAGAGGCTGCGTATATGCAGGACTTCCGAGGAAATCACTTTGTAGGTCTACGGCTTCAGGTGCGGAGTGAAATAGTCAGACAGTGAAGGGAATGGGCTACATGGATCGCGCCCTCTTAAGTAGTTTTGAGCAAGGACACCCTTTGAGTTCATCGAAATTGTAGAGTGTGTCTCTAGAATACATTGTAATGTTTTATAAAGTGGACAGTGATATTTATAACACTCACCCATACCCTGGTTGAATAGTCCATGATGATCTCTCTTCAAGATGCTGAATTTAGCCTGAAGTCTTGGTAACACCTATATCACCTTTCATCCCGTTGATCATCGACTTCCTCGAAAGGGCGCCAGTGACGTATCCGTTCGTCCCTGTCCTGAGCAAGAATGGACCAGTGAATTGTCCTCGCTTCAGGGACGCGAGGTCCAACATTCCTCTCGTTCAGACCTTTCGTAAAGAAGTCTGGCCATCTCGATGGCGGTCGTCCTGGAGTTCGTATGATACTCAAAGGATCTAGTCAGTAACCGCCCTGGTCCAACTGTCAGCACTATATCGCATAACGTGTCCGGCCCACCTGATCTTCGATTTCTTGGCGTATTCAACGGCATCCCTGATCTTCGTTCGAACGGAGCTCGGAACTCCGGATCCCCTTTCGCACTTGCGCGTGTAGGGGGATTCCGAGCAACGCCATTTCCAAAGCGCGTTGAGTAACGCTGACAGCATGCTCATCCTGGTTTCGTGGAGTTTAAGCCTCTGAGGCGTACGTCAAAGCAGGAAGGACAGCGGTGTCGAAAAGGTGAGCGCGGATGTATTCTTCGTCTTCTTCACTCTCCCTCGATATTCTTAAATTTCCCTTCTGCACAGCTCCGGAGCTTGGTCGTTAATCATGTTGACTGCCCGACCGAGATACACATGCTAGAGCATTCGTTGCTATTCATTCCATTCAGCGTTAAGGGAGCATCAGGTACCAATCCGTTTTTCATGAACATCGTCTTCGTTGAATTCACTCTCAAGCCGATCTTTCCATAAGCACTGCTAAACTTGGCCAGCATTCGTTCCGCCTGCTCGATGTCTTCTGCAAGACGGAGGTAATAAATAGCGGCCTTCGACCTTTACTCCCGAATCTTCCCATTCCAAATGACGCATGATATTCTCGAGGGCGGCACTGAAAGGTTTGGGCGAAATGGTATCGCCCTGTCGGACACCTCTTTTAACATTGATAATGATTTCCTTGTACAATTGTGAAATCCTGCTCGTGAAATTGTCGTAGAGTTCACGAAGCATCCTTATATATTGAGTAGGAACACCGTTGTCCGGGGCTCCAATTATCGCTTCTGTCTTTACGGTAGCAGAGGCTTTCTCTAAACGGTATTTGAACGATGAACGTTAGACACAACGGTATTTTGTACTCTCGCGGTACTTCAATGAGTCTTGTAAGAGTGTGGACATGATCGATTGTGCTGAACCCTCTCCAAAGCCCTGCTTGCTCGCATGGTGCTGTCTTTCATTTAATATTATGCCAATGTTCAGGATGACGAGAGTGAAAAGCTTATAGATTAAGGACACCAGGTAAGTTGCACGCTATCGTCTGAATCCAAGACAAGACCACTTTCCATTTCGACAGGTACCGCGTGTAGAAGTCGTAGATGACCTTATCCATGCTCTTCGAGATGCAGTAACTGTTCCGTCAGGACGACGAAAGGAAGTCATCTTGGTCTCGTAATTGGGGAAATTCCGTTGGGCTTTGCGAGTGCTCTTTCCGGCCTCGACCGCTTCGTCCACGACTGCTGCTCTTTTTACTTTGAGATCTTCCTTTATCGCTTGTCTGCATAGCTTTGCAAGTTCGGACGTTTAACGGATAACGGAATCTTACCATTCACTCGCAAGGGAAGCGAAGTGGTCTCAGTTGATGGAGGCCTTGGGGCTTCGTTTCTTAAAGTTCTTAACTCTCTCCCCGCGCATTTAGAAGCAGAATCTAGCGCGGAGGAGACGATGGTACGATCCCGTGTAGAACTTCGGAAAAACAGCGACTTCAGCCAAGCAAAATCTCCGATTGAAGGTGATGTGGTCTATTTCATTATGGAACTGTATACCAGGTGACTCCCATGTCCATCGCAAGCGAGATGGCTTCTGGAACTGCGAGTTATCATGGATGGTGTGGGTCGGATAATAAACTCGGACACCCTTTCACCCTGCTCATTCCATCCCATTCCGTGAGTTCCGATGTAGAGCTCTTCAGCCGTTCTTCTCAGGCCAGTCTTCGCGATAAATCACCGAAGATGACCTTGAAAAAAGTGTAGTCATCCTGTAGTGCCTCTCCAGCATAGAACGCTTCCAACTCTTCTTAAAGAAAGTGTAGTCAAGTCCTGCGATATGCCGTCGGGCGTTCAATGACCCCTCAATGAAGAGCGGTCCCAATACTAAACAGCTGTAGGGAACTACATCGCTCTTGTGAAGGTCGTTTGATATCGGAAATGAGCAGGATGCACGAAAAAAAAAGTGAATTGGGCCGCTTTCCCTCATTTTCCAGGTTCTTCAAATATTTTGAAATTGATGTTAAAACTTTCCTTTCAAAAACTTTTTTTCCATATTACTTTTTTACTGTCATTATTCCTTTTAGTTGAAAAGTTTCAACTCGATTAGTAACGATGCGCGGGCAGCACAATTACCGCAAAGTCTTCGCACCTAATTAAGGTCACTTCGCGACCGTACAAATTTTTGCACAACACAGCCAGACTAGTAGATCAACTGCGAGGAGCTGGATGAATGCAGACACCAAAGAAGGTATTATAAGTGGCGCTTTCACGACGCCAGGAGGGATGCGAGAAGTCCCACCGCCTCGACAAGATTCGGCTACGACTCATATCGGGGCCTTTGCTCAGGGGCATGCCTACATGGGATTGATTCCTTGGGGGAAATTTTTCCAAAATTTTGTGTCATAAAGAAGGGTCACAGATTAGGGGGATAAAAGCCTCAACTTCCTCCAAGTAGTCAAATGCTCTCTACGCTGCTGCCTGATACAGAACAATAAAGTATAAAGTTCTTGGCGTTAGTCAAGAAGGCGTTAGTCTGAGGAACGCGTCCCGCACTCGATTTCCATTCAGAATCGTAGTGGCGTAATGAGTGCGTATGTGGCCTATACGATGAAATGCGGTGGCCAGCCGATGTACATATCAGTGCTTTTATCCTCCCAGACGAGTCTGTTACCAATCAACCGACCCCGGAGGGATGGAAGGTTTGGTTGGCCTAGGCGGATATCGATCCGGGATTCGCCCCTGACCTTTCGTGTGAGATAGTGCGCCACTTGCCACTTCACCACCTCTGCCCATATAATCGGCCGATTGGAGGCATCCTGGACGGCTTGTCTATCGTGACTCACCTCACGCACCGAAATCCACCTGTGGTTCATCGCCTAAGCCCTATGGCTAGCCCGTTCTGACTCTTCCCTGTTATTGTACAGGGTGGGCCAGAATTATGATTACAGCGCGCGTTGACGCTCATAGCAGGTTTTTTCTTGAGTTCATGATATCTCAATCGCTTTCCTCCATTTCACAAGGTAGACAACATTGTTACCTTCCCAATGATACTAAACTTATGGCAGATTTTGAGAATAATAGGAGCGTCACTACCCCGTGAGTCAATCGTTGCTTTGCATTTACAAGCACTTTTGGCACGGCGCATCTACAGACGAATTAGCGTAACAGGGCAGATGATACATTCGACCATAAGATGCTTTCGAGGCTTGGGAACAATCGCAGATAGTAATGGTAAACCTACGATTCCTGCGGTCATATTTGGAGGGAATGTTAAGGAAGCAGGGCGAATGTCTGCGTAGCAGCGAATTTAATTCTGAGCCCAAAATGGCTAAGGGAAAAGTTGGTTCACGGAAGTGCCCTGCCGTGTTCGAAAAAAATCGTCATACGGAATTCCTGCTCACCGACTAAAAGATATTCACGATGAAAAAGGTGCTCAATAAGCAGGACTACAAGATTTGCATGAAGCTGAAAGAAATGGAAGTGATGGAGCGCTAGGCTCACTGACTTTCTACGATGGCCCTTGCGAGCGTCACCGCCAAGGCAGAAACATCGATTATTTTTGTAAATTAAGGAGTGAAAGTAAATTTGGAAACCTGTTTGATCTCACCATGCACATTAGGACACTTTGACGATTCGAACCGGACACATTGTCAAGATGAAGCTCCTGACCGGGGATAAGCAATTGTCCAAAGATTTCGTAAAAGGGCTACCTGGCTTCATAACCTTTGATCAGTGACCACTCTGGAGCTCTGAGCTAAATCTCATGGATCTCCCAGTATGGTCAGCATTCGAGATGAAAGCATTCGTCAGCCTAAACAAGATGAGAAATAGTGTCGAAAATGCTCTGCAAAAAGCCAGGATCAGCTCGATGGCCTCAGCTGCATGTTACCGTCAACGCCGTCCATCGTCGTCTCTTGAGCCGGGTGAAAGCAGAAAGCAACCGACTCTTATGGTGGATGACAGGGCCGGACTCCGCCTACAATGGGCGGGGTTTGAGCGATAGTTCACAACCTCTGTTCCAATGCGCCTAGAGCGTTCAAATTTATTAGGGGTACAGTTTGCAATATTGGCAGAATGCGAACATTGTAGGTGGCAGGTCCTTACTTCCGGCGTTAATTGGCGTTACGTAAAAATTGGCAGTTTGGACATGAAACATTCAAATTATCATAGTAGGAATAAAGGCAGCAGTATGGGAATGCTGATGGTAGGTAAAAATGATACTTCAAAAAAGGCTAAAATGTATGAGTTTGCGCCGCTTGGACTACCATTTGGAACAAATTCTCCCATTTCCTCAGGGCCTATCACTTTCAACTTAAAACTTGAGATTTCCTTCTAGTTGTGATATTAGTTTCGGTAAACAGTTTTGCTTCATCGTGTATGATGTAGTATAGAGAGTTGTTGTATTTTGAGAATCGTTCGATTGTATTCTCAAATTCTTGAGGAAGCTGCTCAAGTTGTGTAGTGAGAAATTTGAGAATGGGACCATATTTTTTCTGGCTTTCTTCAATCTCTTCCAAAGATAAAAAAGATCATGCTATCATTGAATTCACGCGTGGTGAAGGGAGATGGCTCAGAAGATCACAAAATGTTTTGTATTTTTCCGCATGATATTCTATTGTTAGGAGGGGATTGCGATCTGGCATTTAGCTAGACGTCATACTAACAAGGGAAGGATATTTGGTCGCAGTGGCCATCCAAGATGAGATGTATACCGCCGTAGGTGGTTTCGAACTCTTTTCTCAAATCTGTGTTTCAAATTTGCTAAACGGTTCTGGGAACAAACTTACGGGACCAGTCCCTCCCTGTGTCATACCACTACAATGAACGGATCACTGAGCAACCCTCTTAACTGTGCAACGGTAGCCTAGCGGATAGTGTGGTGGGCTGGTAGGTGTGACATCAAGGTTCGTTTCCTTTATGCATGAACTTGTTTTCCTTTTCCATAAAATGTGTCCTAGATTCTTGCAAAACGTTTTTTTGGGCTCAATATCGGCCATCTAGAGAGCCATCTAACATTTCAGGAACACTGGAAAGGTATTACAAGGAATGTTTTTTTTTTCTCTCCAACGATTCTTCAATAAGAGTAGTTCCAGGTGATTCAACTTATCAAAGGCTCTTCAGCATGTTAACAGCGAAGGTGGTTCCACTGCATTCCGCCATCCACTGCGAGGAAGTCGAGTCCGTGAAAGGCGATCACAATGATCCTCTGTGGTAGCTAATGATGGCAGCGACGATGGATCCGTAACTTCGCGAAGAAACTTCGTACGTTGGTGGGGAAATAAGGTTACGAAGTGAAACGTAGCTTCACCTTTGTGATCCGGCGAAGAGCTCTAATTTTATGTTGCTGGAAAAAGATTCCGCAGCCTTCTATAGTTTGAGAGTCACAAGCAGTCGCACATCTTCGTACATGAGAAGGACGTTTGCTATCATCACGACAGAGTGCCGTCTGCGGAAATCCAGGGCAAGTATGAGAGGTCATGAGTTTCCAAATTAGTCTATCTTCGACAGAGTGTGATGTACAATCTGGTGGTCACTATCAGGTGCAAACAAGCGGACCGATCTGTCTACCTATAAAGATTAGCCTATAAGTTGGGAAGATCTAACATGAAATTAATGTAGGGATCTCATTGCACGAAGTGGATGACGCACTTCGTGCAAATCAACAATGAACACCCATAAGGGACAATTTCAAAGCAAGTCGCAGGAGAATACAGGGTTTTGAGTACAACCGTGGTATCATGTCCCCACGGCACCACCACGTTTGCCTCATGGAAGGGGGCTTGAAAGGGCGTTCACCTTAAGAAACAGTGAATAGTAATACGTGCACACAAAACGATAAATTATTGTTTTACAGTTTTTCTTCAACAATGCCAGTCAACCTGTACCACGGCTTCGAATGCGCGGGCAGTATCAGTAGAATGTATGGACCGTATCCATCTCAAAGACGGCTGTGGTCGGATGAGTCATTCGACCACCATCTACCGTAAGTGCAGGGAGCTGCCGAAGTTTTCGAAACACCATCTTGACTTTCGGGGTAGAGAGGCGTGTACATTCGGTCAGTTGAGGTTAAAAATTTATTGGCTTACTGATCCCGGAATCCTAAAATGTGAGTTTGCTCCTTAGATGGCCTATATTGAGTCTAAAAAACGTTTTGCAAGCTTTTAGGATTTAGGATCGACCCTTGATGCCATACCTGTCAGTCCACCACACTATCCGCCAGGCCACCGTTGCACAGGTAAGAAATCTGCTCGGCTCGGTGATCGGTCCAGTGCAGTGGTGTAACATAGGGAGGGGCTGGTCCCGTAACTCTGTTCCCAGAATCGTTTAGCAGATTTGGCATACAGATTTGAGATCAGCGTTCGAAACCACATACTGCGGTATACATCTCATCTTGAATGGCCGCTGCGACCAAGTATCCTTCCCTTGGAAGTCAGATCGGTGCATCAGTGATTTGAGAGTTGCGTAATCCGTCATTAGCGGCACGCGCATTGGCTACATAAAGATAGAAATGTTCCAAAGCGAAGAGTATTGCTAGTGCTTGTGATTCGATGGCTGTATAGTTCTTTTCGTGTTTGTTCAAAGATCGACTAGCGTGAGCTAAAGGGTGTTCTACCTAAGTTTGTGTGTTAGTCTGCAATAGACATGCATATTCGCAAAACTTTGTCGCCTATAGTTAGAAAAGAAGTTGGTTGACCCGGAAACGTTATTGAAGTTCCATTGATAGTGACATCACAATTGATATTAGTGGTGAAAATTTGACTTTAAAAATATAAGCTACCATTTCAGAGATGGTGGTTGGAGCTGAGTCAGTATCTAGTAGAGCTTTACCGAGGTCTCCCCCTAATAATACCCAGTATTCTACTGTTACTATTCTTTCTTGTTCTTTTTCCTGTTTCTGTTCTTCTTCTAACTCCCTACCATACAAGGATTAAAAAGGAGAGTCATCTTGGCTTTTAGTCGTTCTTTTGTTAACTTATACTGGCTGTGATTCCGAATGTTTCTATTGTGATTATTTTGGTTTTTTTGTTGACTGCAATTTCTTCGGTACAATGTCTTTGCATTGTTCTTGTTGAATGCCAAGAACGCTCTTAGGCATTGTATTGAAGTATGTTGGGCCACTTTAAATCATTTGCTGTATGCATTCTACGCCCCTTGCTCGTTGTGTTCGCTGTTCGGGTGTGTTGTGTGCAATCGCAGAGATTGCATCGCCTTCGTCTACTCGTCCGATCACTCCCTTCGCTGCGGTTCTTTCTCCCTGAAACTCGTCCACCCCCCCCCCCCCCCCCCCCCCTATTGTCCTGCATTTTCGGACCTCTGTATTTCAGTTTACACTTCATTTTTAGCGCTTTTTTCGTTATTTTCCCTTTACTATAAACAATACCTTTCATTTTCCATCAAAAACCGGGTACCCTAAAATTATCGTGGACCGTGCCTCTAAGTGTAGTAGGTATACGAATCATTATCGAATTCTATGTATTATGTATGCAAGATAGGCTTGGTGGGAATTTATGAGTTGACATCTAGATTTGCTGGAGGTTTGGAGCGAACAATGGGTGTAACAGATAAAGGAATAGCTATAGGGAATATAAGCGACCGCTTTGGCCTTCCTGATTCGTTGCAGGGTCGGCAGTAGGAAAACGTTGACAATGAGTCTTTATGAAAAAAGTTGGGTTTCCTAAAATGGGGGTGCAAGATGGGATTGAATTTGGCTCTTATATTGTGGTTACGTAAAGATGGAGGGGCTGCAGTTTGTTTATATGATGAAGTTGATGCGCCTTTGACTATCATTTTAAGATATTAAAAGAAAACCTGCTGAAGCATTGCCCGAATTTATTACACTCCACATTCTCCCCATCGCGCACTAGTTGGTCATAATCGGTTGGTAACGGACCTAGAAGTCTCAGACGTTGTTCACTTGTTCAGTCAAGGTATTAGTGAAATCATATGTTGCAAAATTTTCGTTTTTCAGAGAGATGTGTGCTAGGATAGGCGTCTAATACTTCCCTACTTAATAGGAAAGACTGACTAGTAAAAACTGAATGTGATTCACCCGGTTCAATTTTCATTTCCATAACCTTTCCTGTGTAGTCGAGAGAGTGGTTAGTGGAGAAGTGTTTCTTAAGTCTAGTTATCGTTGTACGCCAATTTTGTTTATCTACATCAGGGGAATTTTCGAAAATGATTCTGCTGTTCCTTTTAAAGAAACAGTTCACGATAATTTTGGGTAATCCAGTTTATGACGAAAAATGGAAGATAAGATGGAAAATAGTGCGATGGAAGCGAAGGACCTGCGTGGATCGTGTTTCCGAAGTGAAAAAGGCTTTGAAAAATCGTTAAAAAGGGGGCTGGACGAGATTGAGACCAGAAGAATGAAGAAGAGTGGGGCGTTTGGACGAGCTACGCACAGCGCGTCATAGCGTACGTGTGGGTCCTGGTGCAACTATCTGACTACAGTAAGCAAAAATTAATCCGCTTATAAGCATTAGGTAGGAAATTTAAAAAAAGAAAGCTTCAAAAGGAATAAAAGAGGAAAAAAGTATGGGAGAAAAACATCGCCTCACCACTCGGCGATCAGCTGATTGTGTGTTGGTCCTAGAACGATTATTCGCAATCTGTATTGCCTCGGCACTCGTTTGACGTCACGGCGGGAAAGCGACTCAAGACAGCAACAGGGCTTCCACTATGCTCTGACCGTCGAGATTTTGGGAGCGAGAAAGACCCTTCTACCACCCATTGTGACATTTGAGTATTCCTAAAGGAAGAACTCAGTTATCATTTTTATCGTGAACCGTGCCTTTGAGTGAGCTGGGAAGTGACCAACCATTCTGGATTCGGTGGGCCCCATGATATTCTTTATCTGGTCAAATTTTCAAGGAATTTATGAGTCCTGCACCCCTTCGTCCCGTGAAAAAGTTAGTAATATGTCTGCATATGGGGACTGGCAGAATTTATCAAAGTCTCACTCCAGTTCCTCAACGATGTTTTTCTCAACTACACTCACTGAGAGTTCGGGTTATCACCAATGGGTGGAAGATCCTCAGAAATTGAAATAGTGTGAAAAGGTTGGCTCGGAAGAGACTGTTGGTCTGAGTGGGGTTGCTGTAGGTTGTTATTGTAGACGGGAACTTGCCTATTATCACTTGAATATTTGCTTGTTATCGCTATGGACAACGGTGGGATGGGCAAAGATTGGATTAACGTGTATGTTAGTTTAATGAAACTCCTGATTTTCAATAGCCACAAAGAGATAAGAATCGGCAGGAATTGCTGTTACCTAGAATATTCGTTGGTTATCTGCGCTGTACCGTCTGGTCTGATCGAAAGAAAGCGTGAAGATTTGTTCGGTTGTGGGGAATTTCTGAAGAGTTAGAATCTAGGAGAGGTACCTAAATACTTGAGTCTAGTGGTTTAGAATGTGACCGCAGACTCAGTGGCAGCCGAATAGGTTATACTGTGTACGCAGACGTCCGGTGAGAACCGAATGAGTACTTAAAAGAAGTGGGGTGAACGAGCAATTTCGTCCGTCTGGTTGATGTTTGACCCTCTCTTTTCATCAGGTGAGCAGGGTTTGCAAAATTGAACTTTATGTTTAATGGAATATCTATTCTCGGCACGTTAGTAGGTGGCGCTCTTATGTGCGCTACTCAGTAATTCGGAGTCCGAATTACACATAGAGCAAGGAATAAATGAGAATCCAAAAGAGATAAGGGGTATATAAAAGTATCTTCTATGGAGAGTGAGTATATCTGTGAGAGTTGCTCGTATTAGCAGTATAATGAAGAACTGACAACTGTGGGTGTGGTTTCCCGTCGATGGCTGAGGTCGAAATTGAGCGCCTCTAATGCAGAGAAAGTGTTGATTGGTGATGCTCGGATTCACGGCGCTTTATATAGTAGTGGATATCATGGAAGGGAATGCCCGTCGCAGTGTAACATGAAGTATGTAACAAATGACGTTCCGAGGTGTTAGTGTCAAATACCAATGCGCTGCGAGTTGATCTCTCTCGATGATCCCCGATTAATAGCTCACTTATGGTGCTCATTAAACAATAGTGGGAGGCGCCTGTGGTTTTAGACTCGCTTTGTAGTGATCCGTGTCAGTGGGCGGCTGTCATTAGATTTTTTCGCAGTGAGAGGTGAATGATCTCGATTGGATGCGCGAGGGATTGATAGCAGTGTAACCGCCGCTTTTGCAGTTGTCGAATGATTACACTGATTTAAACTATCCTGAAAAAGACAGAAATATGGAATCGAGAGTAATTACTTCTCGCTAACCAAGCAAGTACCAGATCTATGTTCAATTTGCTTCAAATAAATTTGAAGTCCAGGATGGGGTTATCAGTAGGCTCGGTAACAAGGCGGTCTGCCTGAAACCGTCCAGAAACCCCGTTTTCCGGGATAAAAGGTTCCCTAAGTGCCACTCATGTGTGACACGCTAACCTCAATTTGAGAGAAAATAACAAGTTGTTGCGTAGTTCTAAAGCGAGGATCCATTTCGTTGGGGTTATGCCATGAGTATTTCAGTGGGTCGTTATAACTGGAAGGGGATCAGGAACGTAATTTACTAATAATTAATTGCTGATTTTATGAGATAATGCGAGGCTTGCCACACTGCAATCAGCAGTGAAGTGCCTTTGGTGCAAGCACTGAATTTTGACCTCCAGAATGAATCGTATACGCTATTGTATGCTTTACAGATTGTACGAGCTACCGTACACTTCACGGACACATTCACCCATATAGTAGGAAAATGATGATGGAGGAAAATTATGATGATCGAGCATACCATTTCGAAGAACATCTTTTCTCTACTATTGAGTTTTATCATGATAATGATGGACTTTCTTTGAATCGTCTTTACCTCGTGCATTTTGTCCTAAATCTTCCGAGAATATCGCGACGACACGTACAGTTAGTCGGGCGAATAGGACATGTGGGAAGATGGAGGAAGGGGAGGAGGAAGACGGGGCGGGGGAAAGGGTGACTTGAAACAAAAAATTGCTATCAGGAAAAGTATTCGCTAATTATCTGAGTTGTCCCTCCCCTCAAAAAATCACCTATCGGGGGACTTCATATCAAGTCATAGTAGGTCAATCGGGCCTATACCTGAGGGGAGTATCTAGCATTTAGTTCCACTTCTACTTACTTCGCTCCTTTCTCGCACATCCACTCACTCGCCTGTGGGGTGACCTAGCTTAATTGGTTGGCTGCTGACCTCTCTAGCAATCTGAGTGAACTGATATTGATCTCATGGATTGGAAACTTTGTTATTATTATTATATTATTATTTGTTATTATTACCATTTTAAAATAATATGCAGTTGGGACAATACATTGTAAAAATTCAAAATCTGTATATTATAAGGAAAGCATATGAAGTATTATCGGTGACGTATTCAGTTATTTTCCTGCAGAATTGCTCTATTTCCTGCTCACTTGGTCCATTCCCCATCCACTTGGTCCCGATAGATTGGTACGTGATGCTTTCTTCCCTTGCTTACCTGCGTTTCGCCAACATACGTTTGCACTTGGGTGTAGCTTGATTTGAGTAGCTGTAGCTGCCACTAGGGTTTCTAAAATTGAAGGGTTTTGGTTGACAGAGCCCACAGTGCTTTCGGGTGCTGAGGATGAATAAAAGGAATTTGGAGCTACAGCGCTCGAGGGAACCGAAAGGGAAGTTGCAAGTGGTGTAATGGGTGAAGGTCCATAAAATAAGGGTGGTACAGTGGATTGTGGTGGGCTAGTTAAATACAGGGTTCCGTAGGAATAAGAAGGAGCAACAGGAGAAGTTCATCCTAAGTTGAAGCCGGAGAAAGCTCTGTAGTCGAACTCAGAGTAGTACAAGTGAGACATCGTGCTCATGCAATGACTAACACACTGCAGAGGTGCTTTACGATGCTTTCATCCACATGTTTGAATACATTCAAGCAGAATACATACTGGCGGTGTCCAAAGAAAGCGATAAAGGGTGTTAAAAAAATAAAAGGTCACTCTGTTAACTAGTTTTCCTGCAGGCGCCTTGTGGGAATGAATGCTTAAACGATGCGATAAGTCCTTTTCCCCATCCTATGATTTTCCCAATCATTATTTTAGCCTCCACAGCTTTCTGTGCTGCATTATTAAGGTGTCGCATATTTATTTTATTTTTTATTTTGCTTAATTTTGTTACTCATGCTTTAGAAGTTTCTCAGTGATATAATCGATATTGTTACTTCTGAGCATGGTGGTCTAGCAGAGAGGTCAGCAGCCAACCAATTAAGTGAGGCCATGCCACAGGCGAATGAGTGGATGGGCGAGGAAGGTGCGAAGTAATTAGAAGTGGAAGTATATAGACTCACCCATACCTGAGTGTGTAGCGGATGCCCCTGTATAGACATAGAGTAGCGGTCAAAAGTCCCCGGTGCAACGCTTTCCCAATCGTAATTTTTTTCCAGTAAAGGGAATCAAGGAAAGTTTTGATATGTAAAACCTTACGTTGAACCAAACCAGTGTAAACTTTTTGGCTTCAGAACTGGGTGATCAGGTGACTACGCGCAGAGGTTCTACTGCTGAAGCGATTTTTACTGAATGCGCGGTTGCATTAAACTATAACTATAACTGCATTTTTTGCATCCCATTTGTGCTTGATGTTGGTACTTATACACTCAAGGCACGCATAGGACAGTAGTCGCTAGGGAGTTCGGCAGGCAGCAGTAGTTATGAATTAATCAGGCATGAAAATCATTTCAAGAATTTTGAAGGACCCTTAGCAGACGAGTTCTTCGACTATCCAGCGCAGTTCCAGAACAGAATTACTGCAATGCTGAGAGAATGGGAAGACCCCGTTGTACTTCATGAGCCCAGGACAAACGAGTTACTCTTCGGTCGAGAGCTGACTCTCGCTTCAGTGCGACCGATGGCACTGTGGGAAGATGTAGTAGGCGTACTGTGGGAATACGCCCAAACAATGCTGGTATTCATGGGAAAGTTGTACAACAGTTCAAAAAATGGGAGAGCTAGAGTGGAGTTTGCGCGCCGTCATCTCAACTGAACTTCGACTGACTGTATCAGACTTCTTTTTACAGATAGGAGCGAGCTCAAAAGTTCGGAGGCGATGGTATGCTGTACGGATGACGTCCATCTGAGGCAAGGTTCAATCCAGAGTACACCCTACCCACAACCAAACATGGTCGGTATACGGTGCTTCCTCCTCGAACGGTGCGGGTGTGACGGTCGACATCGTGTTACCGTAAGCACAGCATCGCATACCAGCAGGATAGATCCTTCAGCAGAATAATGATCCGAAACTAACCTCAATGGTTGTAAAAGCGGCCTCCAGCGAACGGCGAACCAGACTTCTGGGAAGGCCAAGCCGGTCATCGGACCAGAATCTAATAGAGCTCATGCGGGAATAGCTCAAAAGGTTCTGTTTGTTTAAACTTTGTTGAAAAAGTGAAGAACAATTTGCCGAATGAGCGACAGAGGGAACGCCAATCCAATGTTCACCATCCGAAAACTAACCGACTTGCTGCCTTCTCATTGGAATGCTGACATGAAAAGTCGAGGCTTTCTTATCAAATATCGATGTTTTTGGTGTTTTACATGTTGCTATTCCGAAATAAAGCGATTTCTCTTAGGTCAGTCAGCGGTAAGTATCCAAATATGCCTTCGATTGATATACTGAAACCACATGTGACCTTATGAAGTAGGAAAAAAGTAACAATTGAAAGGCGTTTCACCGAGGACATTTGACCGCAACTGTATATCTTTATCTATATTTTGCACATTTATTATACATACTAACATACAATAGTGTAGGATCATACTAACATAGGATAAAATAGGGCAAAAGGGAGGGGGGTCAGGACGGGTTGACTTGAGCAGCCACGATTATGGTCGGCGAGTAGCCTAGTGGCTATGGTGGCAACCACGACGACGACCTCTATGCCAGCAAACGACTGCTTTTGTATTGTGGCCTATGCATCAGCATAATTTAATCTTGATGGATGGCTGTGACAGCTTCCTCGTAGGTGTGGCGGGAAGGCCAACGAAATCTTGGGGATGTCTCGTGCTCACGCGAATTACTCGAAAAACTAGATGGAACAGCAGCTGTTTGCAAATAACTGCATACTCTTGAAAGGTTCTGTGAAAGTCAAAAACTCATGCGTAATCATTTGTCAAAATGTTTAACCGGTTACACTGTTGCATTTCGTAGGTCACTGATTATTCATTGATAGATAGTTGGCCGTATCAATTGACTAAATAGTAGTGCAGCTTAATATCGGACAAAGTATGTCAAGCACTCGGAAAAATACAGAAATAAGCCTGCTCTTCAGACGTTTATCGATCGAGTGCCCTAGAGCAAAGGACACTAAAAGGGAAGTAGAATTCGAAAAACTTCGGTATTCTATCAATCGAAGGCTTAGCGTGGAAGGCAATATGGAGCTAGCATGTTGATAAGTCCAATCATTAAGAATCACGTACTATTTATCGTCCCATTGGAAAGCAGAGGTAGAAAGCTGAAAGTGAGCGGTATGGGTCTATAAATTACTACTTTGGGTTTTCAGTGCGTTAAAAGAAAGAATGCGTCAAACAAAGATGGGTTTTTCGATCTGAGCTTCCCCCTGGAAATCCGTCTGTAGGTTGTGGATGTTTATGAGTTACTGCTGAATATTAGATATTGCTCCGCTCATTGCGGATGAGCATCCCTCGTCCGATTTGTTGAGATATTCCTAGCCTTCCCATCTTCCCGGTGTGTGACCTTTCGGAGCGAAACTGAAGTTTTTCTCACTGCATCGCTCGATCGTGTGGATGTTCCGCCCTCCTACAAGTAGGTTCTCATAAGCTCATAAGTGCTCTACTGATCGTGCCTAAAATTCCAGTCATCCCTAAGTTGATTCGTATCCATCAGGTATCACCGAGGAGGAGATCGGGGCGGAAAAAGAATATTGGAAGCATTGCACATATGCGAGAGGGATCCTGAGTTGAAAAACAGAAATGAGTGCACTGTCATGACAATTCTGCCATTCATTTTTTTGCGGGCGTTGTGATCACCTTGTACTTCTTATCTCATGACCGTCGATGGCGTCTCATTTGTCTCTTGTTGTTCACGGAATCGAGTGGGATGGCAACAGTGGCGAAATCCCAGATGGTTAGTTTGTTGACCGGGATCTTTCGGTGTTTGAGTCTCTGGGAGTTGTTGTAGCTAGCCTAGCGCGTATGAGCGCTTGGTTGGGTGGGTAACACATCAATAACTACTTCCGGGTCCTTGAATACGTCCAGCTATTCGAAAATTCGAACTAATAAAGCGGATCTGTCATAACAAACCTGTACGGCATAGCAGGGTTGGAGCACTATGTGACATGCTAAGGTTTTAAGAAGACCAAACTATATATATGTATATATATGTGTACATATATATTGTGACTGTAATGAATCCATAGGCTGTAGGTAACGATGGTGACTTCATGTAAATCAAGATTTTTTAACGTTGAGGATGTCTTCGTTCGGAGTTGTGAATTTTTGATATTAGCACCGTGCGCCTCTGCGCAACGCCCCCACTTTCAGGTCTTGCCATCCTTCCTACAAAAACCTCTGAGCACTTTTTTGGATTCTATAACGCTTTTGAGTGAAGTTACTGATTCTTGAACCTATCCCCACTCACCTTAGCTCAGTCGCCGCCCACTTCGGATTTGACCACATTTTTTCTAATAAGTCTAACCAATTTCTCCCGCGTTATAAACCTTCTGAACAGATTTATGAATTTTTGATCTCAGCTCCGCCCAGCCGGGAGCAAACCCATCCACTTTGAAGATTCAACTATATTTCATCCATTACATCTAACAACTTTTTCCGCGTTTTAGAACGTTTCTGAACTGAAATCTGACTATAGCCCCACCCACCTCACTGCAAACCCCGCCCACTTTTTGGATCTGATCGTATCCCCTCTGTATCATCTAATGACTTTTTCACGCGTTCCAGAACGTTTCTGCACGGCATTGCGATTTTTCGCTCTTAGCACTGCCAATCTTGGTGCAGGACCCATCCACTTCCATCCTTCCTGCGACAGCCCTATGCACTTGTTTTCGGATTTCAGAACGTTTTTGAGCAGAATCATTATTTTTTGACGTCAGGTCCGCCCACTTAGTGCGAACCTCGCCCACTTCGAGGACTTGACAACATTTCTTTTGATACCTCTGTTGCAGAACAACACTCAGCGGTCGCATGCCAACTGTCATGGGCTTGGCTAGTGATAAACTACATTGTCTATACGTTCGCACTGTGTAGCTGTGTGACTCGTCTATAAAAGCATAATTCTGCGATGTGCATGTTAATTGCCATCTCATGCTCAATAGAGCGCTTCACCTCGAAGCTGTAACACTAGCGATCAGGATGAGATGAATCATGACATGCCAAGCGATGCTAAAGGTACATCAAAGGATGTACCACCGTGAATTACTCACTTTTGTGCTGTTTTTCAACAACAGAATCAACAGGTCCAACAGCAGAGCCAACAGGTCCAACGGCAAAACCATGCACTCCAACAGCAGATGCAGCAACTGCTAGTTGTGCTTGTAGAGCAGAAGCTAGGACCGGAGCAATCAGCTAAGAACAGCAATCTCCTGATGCGAACGGTGGGACTTGCCGTTTTTGAACTACGATGAGGACGGCGATTCCACGTTTGTTGCATGGTACAAATGCTATGGACCAGTGATCGATGATTGAGGATCTTCAATCTCCGATGACCGTGAGCGAGACCTTATCATCGATAAGCTAGATAAAGCAACATACAAGACGTATTCGAAACACGTCTTACCGTTGAAGCTGCAAGACGTTAATTTACCCACTACTGTCAAGACGCTGACAAAACTATTTAGACTTTTGGACCAAAGAAAACTTTGATTATTCGACGATTTAAATTCCTGCAATCTTCTTGCCCTCCGATGTCCGGAACATACATGCCATGTCTGAGTTTGGCAATACAATTAAGATAAATTTCGAGGAGGCCTGCATGAAGAATGTCTCGTTTTCGTTTCTGGTTTCACAGAAGCATCACGTCTAGAAATGCGACTTCGGCCACTGAACAAATGAAGCGTCTCAAGGAAAGTGACTCTCTCCTAGTTCTCGAAAACTTCATCAGTGAATGCGAAACCTTCGTTACCTTGGATAATTGAACAATGGAGACGAAAGAGATAAAGGCAGCTTATCGGCTAAAACCAGTGAAGGAACAACACTGTCTAGAGCAAGTGAGTTTCAGAAATCGTTCTTTCTGTGAAAATCAAGAGCCTATTCCGAATAAACGAAATCGCAGAAATTTGTCAATCCACAGGAAAAGAACAATGAAGCGGAACCTCCGTTTCAAGAATGTAACCATTACTGCTCGTGATGCGCGTACCTGCATGAAGGTGCCCATAACTTACTTGTCTGCGACTCGACACTAGAGTAGATCATGGAGAGAGGTCGGCTCACCGACTCTTAGCCAAGGTAATGCAACAGTGAAAACCGCTAATGGTTCACCTATGCATATTAATGGATATTTTGATACCAGTTCTACAATCTTCGATCGCAACCACCAACCTATCTCTGGACGAGGATAATGTTATCTTTCAGAAGTAGCCAATCGGCCAGGACTCGAATGGTGTTTGGAAATGCCGGACTTTCGTCCACCTCAAGAATCGCCTTATAACTATCGGCATGCAACGGCAACATTGTACAACAATCACACCGACTTTATCGCTTTCCTGAGAACACACTTCGCAAATGTAATTGCTTCAGGACTTGGATACTTTTCTAAAACTAAGGCGAAACCGCTCCTGAAATCGGGTGCTTAACCAGTGCACCGTAGAAAGCGACCTGTGCCATTTGCCTCTCAGCCAGCCGTTAACACAGAAATCGACCGCTTACTTTGAGAAAGAGTTTTGACAGCAGCTGATCATTCAGACTGGGCAGCACCACTAGTTGTTGTGAAGAAAAGCAGTGACAGAACTGACCATGTGGAGATTTTCCGACTGGACTGAACGGTTCTCTTCCACTCCATCAACATCCTTCGCCGACAACGGAAGATTCTTCACGAAACTCATCTGTTTTCAGCTTTTCTCGCAGATCGACCTAACAGATGCATACCTGCACATTGAAGTAGATGAAGACTAAATAGAATTGCTCACAGTCAATACCCATCGTGGCCTTTTCCGCTACAATCTTCTACTATTTGAGGTGAAGTATGCTGCACGTATATTTCAACAAATCATCGACTCTATGATAGCAGGACTTGACAAAGTAGCAGCGTATCGAGAGGACATAATTATTATCATTTCGGGACAAACTACAAAGGAGCACCGCCACAATCTCGGAGCTCTTCTTTGTCGAATTGAATGGCATGGGTTCCGTGTGCGCGAAGAAAAATGTCATTTTATAATTTCAGAGATACATTATCTTGAAAACATAATCGTCGCAGGCTGCCGACGTCCGGATCCTGAGAAGATTCAAGCCATCACAAAAAGGCCACGACCCGGTTTTGTCGCATAGCTCCGCTTTTTTTCTTGGAATGCTGAACTACTAAGGATCATTCATTTCGAAAATGCGGCAATTTCGTGCCCCACTCGATGCGTGTTGAAGGATGGACCTCTAAAGTGGTCTTTAAGGGGAATGCCAAACTGCTTCCAGAAAAGCCAAGAGAATGCTGACCTCTCCAGTCCTGCTCACACACTATGACCCCAAGGTCAGACCTGATTGTCGCAGCTGATGCTTCCGGCTATGGCATTGGAGCCGTCATCCTTCACCGCTTCCCAGTTGGTTCACAGAAGGCAATTAGCCATGCCAACCAAAACCTCACAGCAGCAGGAAAGAATTATGGTCTGATCGAATTATGGTCAAATCGAAAAAGAGAGTTTTGCATTGGTTCACGCAGTCCGCAGGTTTCATAGATTTTGTTAGGACGCCAATATACCCTTCTTACAGACCATAAACCTAACTATCAATATTTGGAAGCAAGAGTGTCTTACCATCCTACACAGCCGATCGTCTCGCGATGGTCATTGACACTCCGAGGATAAGACTTCAAAATTGAGTACAGGAAAACTACAGACTTTGGACGAGCTGATGCCTTGTCACCTCTGATTGCGGAGCAAGCGGAACAAGCCGAATACATCGTCATTGCAGCCGCTCTACATCAGGCTGAGCTCGAAAGTAAGGGTGTGAAAGCACATGTTTCCATCGATAGGAATCTGATCAGAAGAGAGTGTTAAAGACGAAACACTGGAGGATGTAATTCAGTGCGTTCGCGAAGACAAATGGCCGACAAATAAGAAGTTAATTCACACTTTGTCGTTTTCTCTCGCTCCACGGCGACTGGCTTTTCTTCGGACCAAGTATCATGATCCCGTCAAATTCCCCAATCGCGTGTTTGCCTTGTTGCACGAAGAACGTCCGTGCATGTTAAAGATGAAGAACCTCGCTCGATCTTGTGTATACTGGACAAACATCACAAAGGACTGCTGAAATTTTGTTAGAAAATGTTAGCTGTCAAGAAGTTGCAAAGCACCAGTCAGAACGGAACTCTTCACGTGGCTGGAAGAAGAGGAACCATTGTTACGTAGCCATGTGGATTTTGCTGGACCATTACATAAAAAAATGTTTCTCATAATTGTGGATGCCTACTCAAGATGGCCGGAAGTCACTGAGAGGTCTTCAACCTGAATCAAAGCTACCATATGGGTACTCAGCAGGCTGTTTGCACAGTTTGGAGACCCGGAAACTCTGGTATCTGATAACGAAAGTCAGCTGAAAAAGCCTGGAGGAAAGCTGAAAAGCTTCGAAACGGCGAAGGAAGCTGTGCAAGAACGTTTTTATCTTATCAGAGCACCCCGTGAAAATCCTCTCTTGAAGGGTGATCACCAGCTGAAAACTTCCTAGGACATCAGGATCACTTCGTACACCACTAACTCTGCTTACTATGCCTCGGCACGTAACTGCGGAAGGGGACAAGAAAATGGAAGAACAGTTCAACCGCCATAACGCACCCGTCCGAAATCTTTCTAACCAGAAAATGCTGTCTGGATTATGAATTTTCGGAGAGGAATAAGAAACTGGATCCCCGCAAAAGTTCTATCTCGTCATGAGAAAGCGGAATATGATGTGCAGATCAAAGCGCCGTCATGCAAATCATATGCGTCACCGCATACCCAAAGAAGCACAAGATACACTATTGGATACTTTTGATTCATCGATGAATGCGCCACATTGGGCAAACCCAACGGTGCCGAATCAAACCGCCACGCCTGTTTCCAATAAAAGCTCGTCAGTATTGGAAAACGACATTTCGAACGCAACTGCTCTATCATCAAATCAGCCCAGAAGAACGACGACAGCGGTTATTCGCCGACCGCCGAGACGACTTCAAGTCAAGCCAAGCCTCAAGTCTCACACATGGGAGGATGAACATTTATTATCAGATGAATGTCGTCGCTATTTTCTGTTTTTCATTCCCACATTTCATCTTAGAGGGGAGGCGTTGTGGAAGACCGCTCAACGGTCGTATGCTAACTATCATTGGCTTACCTTGTTCTAAACTATGCACATTGTCCATACATTCATACTCTTAGTCACTGTAAACATCATTCTGCGGTGTGCATGTTAGTTGCCATCTAGCGCTCATTAAAGTACCTAGTCTCGTCTTTTCTCGCACTCTAGAACGTTTCTAAATAGGTAAACGAATTTTTGATATCAACCCGCCTACCTCAGGGAAACTCTGTGCACTTCCGTGGTTTGACCACATTTCTTCTATTACCTCTAATAACATTTTCCCGCGTTCTACAACATTTCGAACAAAATTATATTTATTTTCCAAAAGTAACCTTCTATTTTCTCCGCCTATCTTGCTAAACATGCATGAGGCCTTGCTTAATTCTTTTGATTTTTTTGGCCCCCACGCCTCCATTGAATCGAGTTATGAACATATGTGGAAAACGCCGCTCATTACGAAAACGCTCCGCCTACCGACGGTGAGTCTCCTTCCTTCCATTTGTTGACCCATCCCCGACCCTTGCTTGTTTGCTAGACGTCTGAACTGTTAAGAGACCAAATTAGATAGTTCCGCTAATGGCACCGCCCAAGTGCTGCGTATTTTAGGGGCGGGGCTCCGCTAAGCTCACTTGTGCTCTGTTCTCATTCCGAACTTGCTCTAACCCCTTCACGTGTTTCTTCAGGTCATATCAGATTTTGCGAGTTGAGTTGTGGTTGGATTGAGATTCCGTTGTATATACTGGGTGGTCGGAAAGTAATTGCGTTTTCTGGAAGCTAGTTTTTTGAACATCTGTTTTAGGACCTTTTCAGTATTTATTTATTTATTTATTTATACACTCAACTGAGTGCGCCACAACTGCATAGTAGCAAATAAACCACCCGTCGCCACAGTAAACAAGTGAGATTAGGAAGAGAGAGGACAAAAATACCGATCTCCAGAGCTGCAATGGAAGTGTGTTCAACAAAGATGCCCTCATAGCCAGTAACCGCACCAGTTGGCCAAGGTGCCCTCATTCCATAAGGAGTCATGGGATCAAGTCGGAACTTCGGCACACGGGTAGGCCAACTTCTCTCGTGGAACCGACTTGTATGCTACTGGCTGAACGGCGAGATGTGAACTGTTGGGTCGGACAATGACCAAATTAGAAACTTAGATATGGCAGACTCAGCAATGGTGGCGACGGACTATCAGATCAATAGCAAAAAAGAAGAAAGAAAAAAAAACAACATTCAAGAAGGAAAAAGAAAAGAGGTGAAAGCAACCCATAGGGAGACACAGAAAGGAAGTCAAATTCGAGAGACAAAGTTATTGGAAGAAAAACGGCGACACGCTTCAGTCAAGAGAATCCTGAACCAGGATGCATGATCGCAGGACAAAAAGAAGAATTTGCATCCGAAAGACTGTGGATGGAACTTTTGAGGCAACGAGATTAACCGGAGNCTTTTATCGTCATATGTCTATCGCTTAAGTAAGATCTAAACCAACTTAGCAGCTGCCCACTGATGCCAAGATCATGTAGTCTTGATAGAAGCCTGGAGTGACTGACCTTGTCAAAGGCTTTAGAAAGATCAATGAATACAATATCCACTGCTTCCTCGTTATTTAAGGCAACAGTCCAATCGAAGAAAGTGTCAAGAAGATTAGAAGCTGTAGAAGCACCACTTAAGAACCCATGCTGCTCTACTGAAACTACCTTGAACCTATTGAGCCAGGCTCAAATCTTTTCTCTAACCAAGGCTTCCATGACCTTGGCAGCAGTGGGTAAATTGCTAATAGGGCGGAAATCAGATAGGAGTCGGCTGTCGGACTTCTTAAGAATGGCTGAAACTATGGATTCTTTCCAGATATCAGGTACTTCTCCGAGAAGCAAAGAAATGTTGAAAATGTGTGCTAATGGTTTGCATAATGAACGAGCACACTTACGGAAGAGTATCTGGGGGATGCCATCATACGGTTCAACCATGGATGGCTTAAGCTTAGTGAGTACACTGAAAACCTCTTGAGGATGAAAGGAAATCCAAGACAAGGAATGATTGATCCGGAACTGATTACTAGTCCTAACTTCATCCTCAGAGTTATCTGTGGAAAAAACACTAGCAAAGTAGGTACCTAAAGCTTCAGCTTTCTCCTCATCGGTAACAAAGAGAGAGCCGAAGCAATCCGAGAGTGCGGGTAGCTCTAGAGAGGTTTTAACTCTTCGCCTGACTAGGCTGAAATAATGCATAGAATTAGCCTTAGCCGACAGCCGATTGTCACGATTTTCCACAAATTTTTTGACATGCTTATCGAGGTCAGAGCACACTTTCCTATATAATGCATTTGTCAAAGGATTCGGGAGCACCCGGGAAAGCCGTAACTTTTGGGTCAACAGATTATCGATATGAGCAGGATATTTTGTGCCCTTTTCAGTCGGAATATATTACAGTGTGTCTCCAAATTATAGGAGGCGAAATTCGGAACTTCTAAGGCAGAAATAGTTTATTAATTCCACTTCATAATTGGTTCCATATGTAGGTTTTTTTTTGCAATATGCACTGTCACTGAGGCGAGACCTCCGATATCTTTCAGAAAGTGAAGGCTCATTCAATGCGACACGCAATCACTTGCATGCAAGCGCGTAGTAAAACTATTCGGATTACAATACTGACAGTGCAGAAGGCTCTCAAATGATACATGGAAGCAGAGACAACCAAACAAGGCCCGAAGGAGTAGAATATCCGGTGTCCTCAAAGATAGGACTATTATAATAGTCCGAGTACTATAGTTTGCGAGTCTATCGTGATCCTGGGTGACCAATCAAAGAAAGGTGAAGATCAGGACTCTGTCAAGGCTGTCGGGAGAGCAGATTGTCAAGCAGAAGCCTCATTGCCATCTTTATGGAATGCAGAGATGGCAATTCATTTCAGCAACAGACAGTGTTGAATGGAAAGTGGAGAAGGTTGCTGACTCGCTCAAGTTGAGATACGGATCCCTGCATCGTTCCCCTTGACAAGAATTGTTTGCACAGCAAAAGCAATCTTCAACAAATAGAACGATCGCGTTCCGGTAAGAAAATCAAAAACGCTATCTCTCACGAAAAAGATTTTTATACGAACAACGAAGTGATGATTTAGCGACGAAGTTGCCGGCAATGGCAAGGAGCCGGTTGACTCGTCGGTACCGCTGTGAAAATTAACAAAGACGTGGACTCTAGGAGCATACTAATAGTCGTACTGAAGCAGTGATCCAACTTCACCACTTGAAAAGACTGTGGTCCTTCCAGCAGCCCTGAAAACCAAACTCGTCACTGAGTGCTGCCGACGCCGGCTGCCAGACCGATCTCTACATCTTAACTAATTCGAATCCTCCGTATCCGTATGGTCCCTGTTTAGAAAAGAACCTGTATGCTTTGCAATGCTAGTTTGAAGTCCTTGAAAGCAAGACTCGATAACGGTTGGAAAGAAATGGAGGAGGGATACCTGCGTGCAACACGCGAAGAGTTTGAGAACAGACTTCGAGCCTCTATCCTTGAGATCTAATTTTCGAATGTCATTGTAGCTTGTTGTTGTACATAATGTATGCATACATGCGCATGCATAGATTCCATTGTCATTATTATCTCAGCAGCGTCAAATAATCGCCATGAATAGGCTCCCATAATTTTGAGGTATCCTGTACAGCTATTTATAGCACTTTTCTTATGAAAAACTAAACGAATTCCATTCCTATATGTAATATTAGGATCATTTTAAAAGTGTAGTGTCAGATAAGCATTTTCAGCACCTTTTTTTGATTCTAGCTTGGCTAGAAGGCTGCTGATGTTTCCCTTGATATAGGTAAAGCATAAGGCGACAGAGTCTTATCACTGAGCAGTTGTGAGCACCGGTCCACAGCTTTTCGTTCCAACAATCTATCATTTTAAGGTTGGCCGATCAGTAGGCATTGATGACGGTCGTTTGATGGCATTGCACGGAGTCAATCTTCACGTGACCCATGTATTACTCAGAAGAACAGCGCATACATTGAAATAGTTGACGAGAATATCGAAAGACTTTCACCAGGGAGAAGCCGGTGCCGGGTGTTAAGGTGCCACGTGAGTTGAGGAATATACACATGACGCCGCAATAGTGTCTGCGATTTGGGTTTTAAACACAATGAAGATACCCATTTATGGAGCGAGTGGGGGCTGCTGATAACGTCTTGATAATTTTACTCTCAAACTATTATGGTAAATATAAGGGAAACCTGCTCAGACGAGGGTCAGATCTGACCTTTATCAAGAAGGGTCACGACACCAATTTGGAGGAACTACGAAAGTGCAATATAGTTTAAAGTTCTCTGAGAAACCAGAATTTCACCTTGGACCTCTTCTTATCGGAACTTCATTGAGCAGAGCAAAAGCCCTCCAAAAATAGCGAGTCGCAAATGGATATGCTATGACGAGGCCAACACGAATGCATTTTTGGTGACTCAGCAAAAAACCTATCGTTGCCTGGCTGGAAATAAATGCTTCATCGCCATATAACCATATATAGTTATTCTTTTTGTTTGTTCAAAAACAATTTCAAATCCATGATTTATAATGAATCAGACCTGGTTTCGAGAAAATTCCATTTGTGAAGAACTGATTTTTATAGTGTGCTCTCATACCTGAAATAGTCCTTAGACGGCAGGTATATGCTTTACCAGACAATTGCAGGTACGGTCTATTTGAACGAAACTTGATTACATGTCTGAATAAATCTACAATAATAGGTAATAATAGATTTTGCGACATCCTAATCCCACTTATTTCGTCGCTGCAGAAGTTCTTCAATGAAAAAACCTCGACCGAGGAGGAGTATATTATATGTATCTTATGAAGTCCAGTTAAAAAAAAAAAACGGAGTGCGCTATTATATTTATATCACACTCTAAACTATCTAGCTATACATATTCGATTTTTCAATGTAATAGTCTGTCAAGCTGCTACTGTATGTGTCAAATCTCAACAATTCACGTCATTTGATCAACCTTTTAATACTTATTTGTTATCCGGTTATCCAGTTTCTATTACTTTCCGACTTGTTTTATTATAGCTTCATATGTCCATCTGCGCTTCTGCTCGAAATGAATACAACAAAGCTTTTGCTCGAGAAAATATCTGTTTAAAGGATTCTGCTTTATTCAACTTTTTCGAAAACTTCCCAAAGAGATGGGGAAGTTATATAGCTGAGATTAAAAGGAGTGTGATGGGAACTTGCTCATGTGAGTTTCAACAAAATAATCCTGGTGGTCCGTGATCGTAGGAGAGAAGCAGAAAGGTACAATGTAGAGTTGACTTTTTCGGCAAGATGTTCTTTAATTGAAAGATACACCAGTAAAGTATCATTAGAAATCTGATACTTTTTATTCGAATCTGATGCAGAGGGAAGTCGGCGTTATCTGCCACCTGCGACCCTGAAACTTTTATATTAGCCTTTCAGTGGCTGCTTTCATAGTCTGCCGGCCGAGGCAGTGCTAGGGGGAGGAGGTCGGTCGACGCGGTCGCGTCGCGCCTAAGCCCCTTCGAAGGGCTGTATACAAAGAGAGACAAGATCAAAAACCATTTGTACAAGCCCCTGGTTGTTTGGTTTTTGATCTTGTTCTTCTTTGTTTTAAGCCCCCTCCCCCCTAGCACTGCCTCGTCTGGCACGCCGGCCGGCCGGCGGACTATGAAAGCAGCCAGTCACTCCATTGAGCTGTGGTCGGCTGGGCCGGCCACAAAGAAGACGCGTAGGGGTCCATTTGAAAAATCAGCAATGGCATACGAAAAATGGTCAAAGTAAAGGCACCGTGATTTGCTGAAATGAAAATGACCAAAGGTGGACTATTACTGAATGAGGTCAGAATACATGCTACACCCCTGATCGGCCCAAAACCACAGCAACCGGCGAAAACTCGATTGAAGACGAAGGAACTCCATGAAAATGTGCATGATCCGACGTCTGATTAGTTTCTGCTTTTGCGCATTGAATGAACTACACACAAAGTTGTTGTCTCTTAATTGTCGTGCAATTGTGTGATTTTAGTCTGAGATGCAAACGTCGCGGGAATGCTAGACGCAAATTGCCGAGCTAACGTTTTCGAGGGGATAAAGGATAGAGATAAAGGTTTTTGGCATTAATCAATCCCGTCTGAGGGGTGCACCCCCGCACTTGACTTCCATTCAGAATCGTAGTGGCGTAATGAGTGCCTATGTGGCTATACAATGACTTGCGGTGGCCAGCCGATGTACAAGTCAATGCTTTTATCCTCCCAGACGAGTCTGGTACCAGTTTACCGACCCCGAGATTTCAAGGCCGCTCTGCAGCGATTACAAACAGCAGTGCTTCGCCGTGATTCACTCGCACTTCTTCTTCGACATGTGATCTATCTAGCGCGGATGTTCGTTGACCTTTTTGCCTCACTTCACTCGACTTCTGTCAATGCAAAGCATTTGTTCGCTGAACATTGGATGAAATCTCCAACGGAATGAGCGTTCGCTGAAAATGTGGTTGGGAAGAGGAAAGGGAACGGGAGAGCACTGCTCCTATTCATCACTGGGCGCTAGAGCATAAAAAAGGGGCAACCGACCTTACTTGTGCTCAAGGATGATGAGATTATCCCATCCCAACCTTTTGCACGAGGTAATCATCTCACCAATACCAAAATGGGCACCGGAGTGGGTGAGACGATTAACTCGAGCAAAAGGCAGGATGGGATGGGCTAAGAATTGAATATTCGATTGACTCGTCTACTCCGGTGCTACTTCTCTTATATGGCTCAGTTAAAAAAACTGTATTTCTTCGATCGAGAACCGCTCCTGAGCACCATTATAGGCCACCCCTCCTTCTCTACGCACTAGCGCTCACTGTTGAAAGAGAGCGGTGCCCCTCCCCTATGACCCCCAATCACATTTCCACCGAGAAGAAAATTAAACTTCAACAGGAATGTATGATTATATGTTATAACTTCTGGTTGAAAGATAGGAATATTTTTCGTTAATGTGATGTATTCATTCAGACTCTATATACGTATTATTAGTCTAGACACATCCGACATCCGTCGTAATCGCCGCTTATTCCAGGCAAACATGAAAATAAGCAGAGATACGGACCGAGAAAGAGGGGAGTGAGTGGGATGAGAGGTGGAGCGTGCCGTTGACGTGGTCCTGAGCTGATATCAGAAGGCTCACATCAGAGGGCTCATTTCGGTTGCCCTGACATTGCCTGTGCTGCTTGCACGATATTACTAAGATAGTCTTGCTGGCAATGCTTCTGTTATTCCTTAATTGACATCAAAATACGCTGCTGACAAGCTCAATCACGGCATCAAAGATGTTAGTCCACCCCCGAAGGTCGGTTTTGGTTTTGATTCCGCTTTCGATATTACCAATTGATTTACAAGTCTAATGGTGTTCTTTAACCTTACCACTCAGTAGTGCTTGACTGCCACTGGTGTGATCGAAACTGCCCTCAAAGAAGCTCGAGGGCGCTCTTCGATACATAGTTCATGTTTCCTTGTTCACTTTGACCGAGAATATATCTTTTGTGTGGGATTGGTTTACAGGAAAGGATGCAATTGCTATTGCAAATAATCGGAGGGTGTGTCGGTCGTTCAGTGGCAGCAGGTTATTGAGCCAAAGGCATCCTACAATATTTCCGAGCGCTTACATACGT